>CAXHUQ010000178.1:17500-64000 GCA_964020085.1 Micromussa lordhowensis
TCAAGGGTATTGATTGACACTCAACTGCTGGTGGTTTTAGAACACATGATCTGGCAAATCTGGTTGTGAGGATTAATTCCGAGACTCGCTCCCAACGCCTGCAGGCTATCTGCAGCTGCCCTTACAAAATAAGATCCACTCCTTTCATATCATGATCATCATGGTTGGGGTTTTGAGAATACAGAATGGTCTCTCCAGGTGCAGTCTGCAATGACTCAAAGGTATTTCAGTTCATCTCGCTTACTCCAAGAATATTTAAGTTGTATCTCTTCATCTCCTTTACACTTCTGGCCACATCTTCCTGGCTTGTGCATACTGCAAACACTCCACGTACCAAATCTCAAGCTGGATTTTGGCAAGAGCATCTTCATCCGTGCACGGGTATACCTCATACCTTGCCTCGCTCCCTGCTCATCGGGGGTAACAAGGTTAATTCTTCTCCTTCAGCCCCCAAGGGGGTATCTAGTAAATTTGATAGTGCTTCAGTTGCCTTCATGGCTTTACCAGAGCCCCACCTTGATGTGGCCCAGGATCCACAGCTAGGACTTGGGGTTGGACTTAAGATCCTGTAATTATATATTAGTGTTGTAAAAATTGCAGTGTATATATCTGGATCCAAGCTACCAGCTGGCCAAAGAAAGTATTCAGAAGGCAATTTAAAATGCAATTCTGGACCTGCATGCTGGACAGTCATTAAACCACCAGGGGAGGACATCGGAGAAGGGAGTTGAACTGCCATTTGTTTTTCTAAGTAAACTCATTACACAAGTAATTCTTAAAAATGGTTGACACAATTAACTAGTTGTCATTGTGGGAGGTGGCCTCATGGTAAGTGCGCTTGACTCCGGAGCGAGCGCTCCGGGTTTGAGCCCTGGCCTGGGACATTGCTTTGTGCTCTTAGGCAAGCCACTTTCCTCTCATGGTGCCTCTCTCCACCCAGGTGTATAAATAGGTACCGGCGAATTTAATGCTGGCATTAACCCTGCGATGTACTGGCATCCCATCCAGGGGGGAGTAGAAATACTCCTAGTCGCTTCATGCCATGGAAACCGGGATAAGCTCCGGCCTGATGGGTCACTTGGCTCGTATGCAGACTTTACCTACCTTACCTTACCATTGATTGGTATTGATTGATCGCATGGATAACTGATTATAGATTGTCATGAATTGATCAGGTCGGGGGTAATCTAGCGAAGTCAGCCCGGCTTCCTGGGGAAAAGCCTCTGGACTGAAGCTGACTGACCGTTTGGGAGAATATAGCTATTGGCAGGAAAGCACACTGAGTTTATCAGTGGAATTTGTCTTTTTCAGGGATGCAAATAGCTCGCTTTACCATTGGTGCACAAAGAACAGACCACAGTGTGAAAGAGGCAAAGGAAAAACTGGTGATTAATATGTGTGCAGCCTTGGGTCTCCCTCCTTCAGAAATATGCCTTGTAGGAAGTCAAGAAGTGGGCGACAATTGGTTTAATTTAACTTTTGAACTACCCAACAGAACAGAAGTATTGGACAAACTTCGTTGGGCTGCCATTAACAAGGACCCTGGGCTTGGCCTTTGTGGAGTTAAAGCAGTGACAATCGGCAATGAATCTCAAATTGTAATGCAGCCAATTACACGCTCATTATCACTGACCATCCCAGCTGGTGAGTTATGACATAAAACTTAAAAACAAATAAATTAAAGCTGCTGGAGCGATATGTGTCCATGATTATATTTTAAAAAAGGAGTTTAAAACCGATCTAAAAAATGGTGGTGTTCTTCAGAAAAATGTACCCTGCAAGAGCCATGGAATGCATTATTGTTCATTGTCCCTTGGGAAGGAAACCAGTGATGCATAAACCCTTGGGAAGGGGGTATTAATTTTGAACTGTGAAAACGTCAAGACAACTTTTAAACCACCATAAAAAAATATTGGGTAACGTTTTCAGGAAACCCAAGGACTGGCTGACAAAAGAACAGTTGAAAGGAATTGTGTACAAAGTGAGTTGCAGAATGTGCCATTTACACAAATTGAAGAGATTAAAAGAAGTTGAAAGTCTCGAGGGGGGGAGGGGGTTGGGGGCTGAACACAAGCCTGGAATGAATGGGAATGTTGGCTTCGCGGTAAAAGAACATGCCAAAACCACTTGCCACGACATACACGCTAACTATCAGTCTATGCGAGCGTTTTAGAAACAGGCATAAAAAATAAGGACAAAAGGCTTTTTTTAGAGTCATTACATTCATTCCTGGACAAGAACGCTGTTAATGAAAGAGCACATTTCCCAAGAATTTATGCATCACTGGTTTCCTCCCCAAGGGGAAACAATGGCGTCTTAGCTACCTATTTGCCTTCCGTGGCTCTTGCAGAGTACATTTCTCTGATCAAAAATTCAGTTTTAAAGTTTTTTTTTTTTAAATATCTGTTTTAATAGCTCAAATATAAGCTTATAATGGCATGCACCGTTGCACTGTGTATGCCACATGTTCTGTGTGCAAACTGTGTAAAGGTATAAATTAATAAATAAAGTTCTATTATAGTAAAATTAAAGGGAATTTGTCAACAAAATCCATTACAGTTGTATGTGAAAGAGTCCATTATGTGAAAGCTAAGAAAATGGCTAATGCCCAAGCCCCTTGTTTTAGGGGCCCGGGATAAAATTTGCCATAGTGAATCCTGGGGTTTGGGGAGCAGGGCCGAAAACAGGATTTTATAGAAGGGGGTTTGAGATATGGACTGTTGTTTTCAGTTTGATTTATTGTACATTTAGTGTGATTTTATGACCAGTTTCATAAAAGACGTATATCCAGTCTGGTCAGAATGAATGTTAGCTAGTGAAAACCCTTAAATTTACCGGACAAATGGACAATGACCAGCGATGTTTGGCAGGCTTGTTATTTTTTATTCTGGTGGAACAAAGTTGCAGTCAGGAATTGTTTGTAATTCTTTGTTACCAGGGATTGAAGTCATTGAACAGATTAGATGGGAATGAAAACTCCTTGTTAAGATGCCCACTCAGGCTCCTTGAATAAAAATTTAGTCGCCTGCACTCGTAACTTAGGCACCTCAGGTGACCAGGTGTCTCAGGCAACCAGGCGCCTGTTAGGCAACAGCCTTATAACATAATTTTTTAGTATGTAATATACCCAATATGGTCCATCTACACTGTAGTATCATATGTTTCCATAGCTAAAATCTTACAAGTACCATATTATTTTTATTACATGTTAGTTTCCCCCAACATCATGCACTCTCATTGGCTACTTCAAGGTCACTTGACATCTAATAATGAAACTGTTTCCTGCCAAATGCATCTAAGAAGGCAACATTGCAAAATCGACATGTCAGATGGTAACAGCCCACTGTTACCCATGATATGTTAATGGACAACTGTGTTTTCACGTTGGATCTACTTGTTATGTTTAATGACTAGAAGACCTCTAGAAATAAGTTAATTTTCCGTTGGTAAGGTGAAGTCTTCATACGAGCCAAGTGTCTTGTCAGGCCAGACCTTATCTCCAGTGTCAGTAGCATGAAGCGACTAGGAGTATTTCTACTCCTCCCTGGATGGGATGCTAGTCCACTGCAGGGTTACCCCCTAGCATTAAATTTGCTGGTACCCATTTATACACTTGGGTGGATAGAGGCACTGTGAGCGTAAAGTGTCTTGCACAAGGACATAACAAAATGTCCCTGGCCAGAGGCTCAAGCCAGACCACTTGATCTGGAGGCAAGTGCATTAACCATGGAGCCACCACACCTCCACAATTTCCCTTGGAACCATTGTTAAATATGCTCTTTTTGTTTTATTTTGTTGTAGGCACAGCTTGCTGTTGTAATGACAAAAACCTGGACCTGATCCTGGTGACAGACTGTGCCACATCAAATCCTGCCTTATTAGGGCAACTCAAGACTCAGCTGCGCTATTTTGTTAATGCCATCTTCAGAAAAGGTTTTCATCTCCGATTGGCATTAATTTGTTACCAAAACCACCAGAAGCAATCTCGGGGTGGCATGCGGTCTGTTAAACCCCTGATCAACAGTACAGTGCACACCCAGAACTTTACCGAAAACAGAAAAGAAATAAAGAACTCCATAAAGAACCTGCGTTGTTTTGGGAAGGCAGGCACAACCAAAGGGCTGGCTGATGGACTAGCATCAGCGCTGAATCTCAGTAAAGCTGATGTTAACCCTGATAGTTCCAAGTGTCGTAGGGATGCCATCAAAATCTGTATATTACTACGTGAGTATAGATAAGAAGAACATCAAAGTTATTATGCAATAATCGAAAATGCTGCTTACAAAATGCTTATTATAATTACATTTTATTTTTGTGCTATACAGTCGAACCTCCCATAAGTGACCACCCAATATGTCAAGCGCTGGTGGTCGCTTATGGGAGGTGGTCGCTTTTGAGAGCTTTGACCATATTGGGTAAAATTTTGTCTCATTAGCATATGGTAACTGCAGAGACCTACCCCACCTTTTAAATGTTGTATTCATGTGAAAAGTCAATTTCAAGAAAAATAAATCCGGTACTTCCCATTTAGAAATTTCCGTCTATTATATTACCCAGGAATGCGATCATGTTACACCTTATTATCCGATTTCTGCGCTAATATCTTTCAAATAGTTGCTCACGGGAGGTTAAAAACAAAAGAAAATTTCAAACTTTCATTTCTAAAAGTGGTCACGGTGGCTTACGAGAGGTGGTCGCTTACAAGAGGCTCCAAATATAGTGATTTGACTTGGAAACTTTTGGTATTTTGGAAAACTGGTTGCTGAGGAGAGGTGGTCGCTTACGAGAGGTTCGACTGTATTATCATTTGGCAACTAATGACAAGAAAGAAGACTGCTTTTATTGAAGTCATAATTTGGCATTTTTTACACATTCAGTTTTAGATTTTCAGTCACTGTGATATTAAGTAACTACAGATTTACTACTCTATCGATCTGTTACAACCATGTGACTTTCTGATGGACATTAATAGGCCTATTGTTAACAAAAGTCAATAAAGAGAACTTCCAGACATGAATGAAACAAGTCTGGTTATGCAGGATGACCATTGAAGTTGAAGGATCTTATATGAGGGGTAAAGCATGTTACGGTACATGAAATCCCCATAGCAACACCATTGTAGTCAAGTTGATTTTCTTAAATTGACAAATTTAAAGTCCAAAACATGCGAATCAAGTTAAGCTTTGTGATGAATTCAATTAATTATTTTTCTGATTGGAATTTCAATAATTCATTCTTCCTATTACAGCCATGATGGATAAGAGGGCAACTCTTGAAATCTACAGATGTGAACACGGCCATGATGTGATGAAACTGTGCAGACAGCTTGCAGAGAATTCTGTTACTCTCTATACAGTAACTGTGGCCATCCAGCCAGTTCCAAACTATCTTGCAGATCACGCAGCACTTGCATTTATGGCAGATTTTTTTACAGGAATTTCCTTCATGACAGGTGGTCAACACATTCAGATACAGAATATCAAACTTATTTCTGAGGTAAAATTGAAGTGACCTTGCTGATTAATAAATTTACTTAAATATTTGTAACTTGCATCATAACATCAACAAAAAGGACAGATGGCCTCAAACAGAACAACTTAATTTGATTAAGAATAGACAGATTGAACTTAAGTGTGTATTTTGCGTATGTGGGTTTTTTTATGGGTTTGGTATCTCAGTCTGTAAAGCTTAGAAATTAGTTCCAACATTGTGTTTTCCAATCAGACACTTTTTACCCTAACATCAAGCTTTAAAGTTCCTTCATGAGCCTTACCTATCCAAGTACCTGTATTACTAACAGAACAGACCAGTCACTGTCAACAAACTCTACAGATGTCTTAAGACCAATTAACATAATCATTACAATAGTTAAACTGACTAATCAGTTCCAATAGACTTGCAACCAGTTACAACACCAGCTACTGACAAACACTCCAGCAAATACTCTAAAGAGAACTTGGCTGCTCTGGTACGTTGTTGAAACAGACAAGAGCTGTTTTTAGAACTAGCAGCTCACTCAGACAATCACTCGAGAACTAAAGAACTTTTTTCTCTCTGCTTCTTCTTTGTTGTGATGTAGGTTATCATGTATCTAATTGATGAGGATGTTTCTATGGAACAGCTTTTTGGTACAGCGTATGACATTGTCATGGAGCAAATCAGAAAGCCAGACAATGAAGACATCGACTTACAAGAATTGACAAATGTACTTGAACGGGCACTCAATCAGAGATTTTGTTGTGTGAGCCTCATACTAGTTGATAGATCAACCATGGGACCAAGATCTAAGTTAGCAAACAAGTTTTCACTGGAAGAAAACATTGATGGTGCTTGCACAACATTTCAGTCTGCTCTGGGCAGAACACGACAGCTTAATATTGTCACTGCACCAGGAACACCAAGAGATGTTGACATGGAAGTGGAAGAACCAGAAACACCTAGTCCTCGAGTTTCATTATCGACTAATCATGAAATAACCACAGATATTACAGAGAGAATGGTGCGGAAAGTTGGCCTTCGCAAAGATCACCACTGGCCAAGATGATAACATAAACATGTCAACTACAAAAAGATCACAATAAACCATTTGCATCTTGGAGATAGATTTGCAAAAGTAGTAAGAATTTTTTGGTTGTTTCATTCACAACCTGACAAACAGCAGATTGAATTAGTCATATGTACTGAAACTGCCGTGTAGCTGAAATCATGACAGGTGGAAACTAGTCAGAATTAATGTCTGGAAATGCACAATAACATGTAGAATATGTGCTTTGATCCTATAAAATATGTTTTTGATTAAGTAATGTCTGCAGTACAGTGCTTTCAATAGGACCTGGCACCTGCCGAAGCTCGGGTGGGTATTCAGTTGAAAGTCGGGTGGGTATATTTAACTTTTAAAAAATAATTCTCCAGAGAGAAATTCTCCTGGGTTTCTCATATTACTCTGGCAGGTGCTGTTCCGAGGTAGCCACCTACTTCAAATCTTATTGAAAGCACTGTAGTAATAATATTTTTGATACAGCTGTTCAAGAATGTCCACCTTTTTCTTATCCAGTATGGGACCCATGGTATTTAACTTACTAAGAAAGTGATCAGGCTGAGGTCCTATAAAACAATACTCAAAGAAAAATCCCTATTCTGCTTTTTATGATCACTGTATTTTTCTACCAGCGGGGGGGGGGGGGGGGAGGGGGGGGGACTCGCATATGAAAAGGACGGTGGTGCTCCTCATGCCTTTAAGATGTTGAAAAGGTAGGTTTGGTACCTCTTTGGTTTAGTCCACAGCAGGAGCTTCCATGGGAACTTTTAGGATATTGAGCTGAAAAAAATATCACAGGAGATAATGTGTTGTTTTAGAATTGGTACCTCTCTCATGCCACGCCCACAAAACAGGATCTTGATACCTCTTGGGGGTTCTTTTCAGCTTTTGACGAGCACCGCTCTTCTTCTTATTTGGAAGCCCCCCCCTGGGATTTTTATCTTCTCGAGACGCTGCTGACACCGCTGACACTGCTGACACTGCTGACACCAATGCCTTTAAATTCCTCCATGGTGTTGCTGTTTGACCTAGTGTTTGCTTTAGAAATATCTTGGTTTATACAAACAGTGAGAGCATTATTCATACTTTTATAGTGAAAAGGGGTAAACAGATGGGAGTTTCTGGGCAACACAAAACACATGCATGGTGTCATTTCCTATTCTTGGTTTTCACGTGACGTCATCAAAATTAAAAAGTAAGGAATTATCAGTCCTTTGAGATTTTAGTTTAGTTAGTTATTAGAACAGCTGAAGACTTAACTTTTTTATAAATTTTCAGTTTGATACAGTTTTTTGTCTTGTGATAAAGCAAGGTTGAATTTCTATGTTTTTGCATGACGTGATATAAAATGGCGGCTGAGAATGCTGCCACGTAGGTTAAAAAGTGACTTATCCACTGAGATTTTGCAATCTGAACAGTCCTTGTATTTTACTGTTCTACCCCATTCAGGCTTTGCTGCAATAGTGTTTGTAAATGACAGATGGCTAAATTTCGTATGAAATATGAAAAATGAAATACAACTGGCCTGGGAAATGTCTCTCTGACTAATTTGTATTGGTTATTATTGACCAAGTGTGAGGTTAAGATGATGGCTGGATATTGGCCGAGTTTTTTTTTTGTCCATAAACATGCAAAAAAAGAAAGAGGCCAACATCAAGCCATCTTGGCTGAACAAGCTTGGTCAATAAAGGATTTATTATATGGCTTAAGGGAAATTTTTCTTGCGGGACAAGGCGGGTAGTCCCAAGTGGGCAAGATGGCTCCATCTTGCCCACTAGGGTAGCCAATCACAGCACAGGATTTGATTCATCTTGCCCACTCACGGAGCTAGCCATATAATAAATATATATATTTTTTATCAATGACCAGGTAGATGGGAAGGGATACTCCCCTCGCAGGCTATGCAGAGGGTAACAGGTGGGTGGGTCCTTTTTCACACACTAAGTTTGACAAAATTACTTCACATATTCTTGCTTTTTACCTTTTACAGACCAATTTTGCCCTCATCACATGTCTTGCACAAACCATCTGTAAGCATCTATACAGGGAGCCTCTCAACCTTGCTCCCAGGCTTCCTTTCCACTGCCTCTCTTTGTCATTGGGAGAAAAACCCTGGTTGCAGCTGGTCATGTGGCCACCCAGAATCTGGGTGGTAAAAAAATCTGTTGGGCTAGAGGGGTGGCAGAGTATTTTGATTGTTGCTGTGGCAAACTTTATGGGTTTCAAAACCTTAGCAACCTTATTGTTTGATCACAGACCGAATTGGACGACACAAAGTCCTATTACCAATTAATCATAAAAATAACAATTTCTGAGAAAAGAAGAATAGCCAAGTTATAAAATTATAAAGAAAGGGAAAATTTGCATTAAAAGACTGACAAAGGAGGCATAAATTGTTTCATGTCGTTCTGAAATAGGCGATTACAGAAACGTGAGAGGGCTGGGAAACAGTATGGTTGTTTTCCGTTTTTTGAAAAAAATAAGATGTTAAAATGAAAGATCAACTAAATTTGAGTGTCTACCAAGAATAGAAGTATTTAGAAGTATTTAGACGAGGAAAGTGGTAAAATGGTAGCTCTTCAAATATCACCTACAATAGAGAGTTTGTATGGAATTTTGCAACACTTGGCTGGGTAGCTTTTCATTCAGTAACATTTCAGTTGAAATGTTTAGATTTTCAATCTAATCAATATAATTAACTCGTCCCAGTCCTCTCACGTTTCTGCAATTGGCTATTGAGATTGGTTTAAACTACAACTTTCAATGTGATTGGTTCACCCAGTTACACGGTGTTACATGGTGTTGCAGGGTGTTACACGGTGTTACATGGTGTTACACCGTGTAACGCCCCATAACACCGTATAACCACCGTGTTACCGCGCAACATAAGAACCCAGTCTGAATACTGAAGGAACAAGAGGAACAAGGCAGTGTCGGTCACGCAACTTGGAGAAACATTGCGTGACGACGGATATCGGATGAAGCCGAACGTTGCGCCCCGGGAAGTTGCGCCCTGGGAACGAACGAGGGAGGATTGGAGCAGTTGGGAGCGTTGAACGTGTCGAGGGCAAAAATTTGAAAGCACTGAGTATCAGAAGTAAGTTTCAAAAGTTTAATTCTTCAAGTATTACTGTCAGCAGCCCAGTTACACGCCAGTTATTCCGTTTTGTGTGTGTATGTCTGCGGACTCGTCTGTCCCGTCACCTTGCTGTACAGACTGTTCTAATATGATGTGTTTTCCATTCATTTATCAAGCTAACATAAATGCTAGACTAATGTTGGTTATTGTATTTTAAGTAAGCTTACCTTTCTGGGTATTCCTTAAAAGTGGTGTTGGTCCCAAAAAATATTTTAGCTAAACGAGAAAGAAACCGACATACTTTTACACGCGTACGGAATTTATTTAAAGTTCACCACTTTTTGCTTTAGCAGATTTTTAAATCAACAAATCGCATTTTTTGGTTATCGATTTTCATCAACTACATAAAAAATTGCGATTATCGATTTCAACCGATTAAAATGACTAAATAAAATAATCGAAAAACATACAGTACTATCGAGTATTATCGATTAATCTAGTAGCTTTCAGATGGTCAGTTTCCATCAATTAGGGCCTGTTTACAAGAAGGGAGGGTTACCCTAGCAAGCGGGTTAACTATAGCTGGAGGGCAAAAGATAACCCGGGTTTACAAGCAAAATTTCACAGGTACGGTAACCCTACAAAATGTGCGATCACAGTCAAAGGGTCTGGAAAAAATTAAAACGTTAACCCGGGTAGGCGGGTTTACCCTACCTGGAGTGTGTTTACAAGGGAAACTGTTACCTGCCTACCAGGGTAACCCTAGCACGCAGATAGCTAGGGTAACCCGCCTACCCGGGTAACCCTAGCTGCCTTGTAAACAAGAGGAAATGTGCCAGTGCTAGGGTAACCCGCTTGCCAGGGTAACCCTCTCTCCTTGTAAACAGGCGCTTAGATACACCCTGGCAAGGCAAGTTTTTGTACTACAGTCAAACCATCAGTAAGGGGACACCCTCTTCACTAGAAAAAGTTTCTGCTTAAGAGATGTGTCTACTTATGGGAGATTTAAAATGCTGTATTTGTGTGTTCCTGGGACCCGCTGTGTGTTAATAATTTGTACTTACTGTGTTGCTTATCTGAGTTAAGCTTTTAATTACTGTATTTCCAAGGAAGCGGCATGGCAGAAAGTAAACCCAAGTTATACTGTGCCTGGTTCTGCCCATTTGCACATAGAGCGTGGATTTCAATGCTAGCAAAGGGAGTGGATTTTGAGTACATAGAACAGGATCCTTACAACAAGTCTGCGGAATGGCTAGCTGTCAATCCTCGTGGACTGATACCTGTCATTTTACACAATGGCAAATCAGTCTATGAGAGTCACGTCTGCATAGAATATATTGATGAAGCCTGGCCAAATGAACAAAGTTTACTGCCTAAAGATCCTTATCAAAGAGCTAAGGCTCGCATGTGGGGAGATTTTATCTCCAAGAAGATCATACCACCGTACTACCGTTTCCTACTGAAGCAGTCTCCAGAAATACAAAAAGAAGCCAGTGAGCAGTTCCTGGCTGCTATCTTGGAGTTCACAAAGGCAATGGATGAACCAGGCCCTTTCTTCCAAGGCACAGAGCTCGGCTATGTCGATATCATGTTTGCTCCGTGGGCTTGCAGAATGTACATCTTGGAGCATTACCGTGGCTTTAAAATCCCTCGGACAGATGAGTTTAGAAGATATCATGTGTTTGCCGAGGCTGTGAAGAATCACCCCAGTGTGAAAGCTGTTCTACAGGATAAAGAAAAGGTTTTGGCAAATGCTAAACCATATGCAGAAGGCAATGCCAAATCTGAACTTGCAGATGCTGTCCGTAAAGAAACTACTATTCCCTAGGGACAGTGCATGCAAATGTGCATCTCTCATGGTCCCATGAATTTCATTTATGAATAAAAACATTGGCGCTGACAGTGTTCAGCCTAGTCAGGGTAAGATTTAATGTAATGATATTAGTAAACCATGCACAGTACACTGGTAGAACATTTTATAGCTGTTACTGATGCACAGCTTACATTAATAATTTTATTTTAGGTGATAGGAGAAATACAGGATTCAAACATGCGCAGTTTATATCTCTAATTTAAACTCATCAACAATAGATAAGCTTGGGAAATGGTGCCTAGAAAGGAGGGTGAGGCCATGAATCTAACCGAGCCGAATGCGTAGGGTATCCATGACAACCCTGGGAGCGGCAGTCACCCACCAATACTTATCACCAAATACAAATACTTACCACATACTTACCAAAGCAAGAAGGAGGGGCGGGCCGGGAATAAAATCACAGTGCAAACTATCCAACAGCAATAACAAAACGCAAATGACTTGACATTCGAAGCCGAGCTGTAAGCCATGTGGGGCCCCTGCACAAAACCCCTGGCCACCCTGCACCAGAACCCTTGAAGATACTGCTGATCAGCATTGTCTTGCATCTAACATAGGCTAAATTACATTTAGCCACATAATATATTGCCCTAGACATTTAGTAGACCTTATTGTAAATCTGGACATCTTTTTAACCATGTGAAATGATATAATTTTAGGATTTTACTGAAAAATTATTATACTTGTTTTACCACTGAAAGGCAATCAGTTTGTAATTTGTTATTCACTTTTTTAATTGCATGATTTTAAGCTTTAGATGGTATTACCTTCCCAGAATTTTGTTCTGAAAAACACTTATTATCTTAATGGGAAGGCAAGATTGAAATGAATACATTTATTTTCCTTTTGCTGCAAAATTAATTGGGCATTTTTTTGAAAGTTTATTTACACAATATGAAGAATTCATTATTTTCCTCTTTCTGAATACCTGCAAACTGGGGAATAAAAGAGATCTATATCTGTGTCCAGTGAGAAAATTATATAAGGGAGACTGGAAGAAACAATTAAAGACATGGAAAGTTTTGTACTCTTTCCATTAGGCTAGGTTAATGAATGATTTTTTTCTTTTTTTTTTGGAGGGGGGGGGGGGGGGAATGGGAGGTCTCGAGTTTGGCAAGATGAACTTAGCATGTCACTAGTTTGTCACATTTAATATACTGTTAACATATAGCATGAGGGTCCTGAAAGGAAGAGTGGGAAGTCAGGGGGGCAAAAACCCATTTTACTGTGCAGATTTTTTCAAAATCCCATTTCCTAGCCTATTTTACTCCCAATCCCAGCCCTGAGTCTCATCCCCACATTTTTCTTTGCTATTCCTGGTCCCTCTTGCCCAAAGCCCATTTTCCCATTGAAAACACAGGCAAATCCCAGTCCCCATTCAGGCTCCTCTGGTGTATGTAATGGTGAGGGAAAGGGGAAGCAAGATGGCTGGGGGGGGGGGGGGAGAAGGGGCAAGGACTTTTCCTTTTTCCTCTCATTTTTTTTACCCACCCATACCAGATTCCTAGTTTGTTCCAGGATACACTTTAAATACAGATACACTCTTTTTTATAAGAATAATTCCTTTAGATCGAACATACAGCTAGTGCTGTTTTAGTCCAGTTTTTTTTGGTCCATCTCTCTGTCACGCAACGCTACCTTGTCGGAGAGAGAAGGCCCCTCTCTCTCTGAGAGCGTAGCGTTGTGTGAAAGAGAGATGGCCAGAACTGGACTATTGCTGTTTTTGTTGTTTTTTATCTGCTCATACCATTTTACGGAAGGAATAATTTTTTTGATAAGAATAATTCCTTTAGATCGAACATACAGCTAGTGCTGTTTTAGTCCAGTTTTTTTTGGTCCATCTCCCTGTCACGCAATGCTACCTTGTCGGGGAGAGAAGTTCCCTCTCTCTCCGAGAGCGTAGCGTTGTGTGACAGAAAGATGGCCAGAACTGGACTATTGCTGTTTTTGTTGTTTTTTATCTGCTCATACCATCTACGGAAAGAAATATTTTTTGCGCAGTTCAGTTAAAAACATAAGCTTAATTGTATTGTATTCACAAATTTTCAACTCGAAAAATTATCGCAGTGTAATACATGGATTAGGCTTCTTCATTTGCTTTTATGATGTGGATTTTACGCGTGCAAAACAGTAAAACACGCTTTTTCTATGTTTTATTTAAGCAATAGACCACAAATTTCTATGAGTTATAGGCTGATAAACCACGCGGGATGTTGGTAGAACACGAGAAGAATTTGTAAATCACGAGCCGCAGGCGAGTGGTTTACGAATTCTTCGAATTATCCAAAAATTACTGAATAAATGCAACAGAAATTCCCAGCTAGAAATATTTGGGCTGCCCAAATTTCTAGCTGGGAAATCACGTGAAATTTGGTCGAAAAACGCCAGGTTACTAAGTTCAGTAAACGTGGTATATACTTCATGGGTGAATGCCATAAGTGCACCGAGGTTTCTACTTCATGTAAAACTACACTGAAGTATATCACTACTACACTGCACTACTACACATACCATGTACTGATTACCTTTCCCATGTACTGATTACTTGTCCCATGTACTGATTACTTGTCCCATGTACTGATTACTTGTCCCTTGTACTGATTACTTGTCCCTAGCCGTGATTACTTGTCCCTAGACCTGATTACTTGTCCCTACTACTAATTACTTGTCCCTACTACTAATTACTTGTCCCTAGTACTGATTACTTGTCCCTAGCCCTGATGACTTGTCCCTAGCCCTGATTACTTGTCCCTAGTACTGATTACTTGTCCCTAATACTGATTACTTGTCCCATGTACCGATTACTTGTCCCTTGTACTGATTACTTGTCCCTAGCCGTGATTACTTGTCCCTAGACCTGATTACTTGTCCCTTAAGTACTGATTACTTGTCCCTACTACTGATTGCTTGTCCCTAGGACTGATTACTTGTCCCTAACCCTGATTACTTGTCCCTAGTACTGATTACTTGTCCCTAATACTGATTACTTGTCCCTAGTACTGATTACTTGTCCCTAGGACTGATTACTGGTCCCTAGCCCTGATTACTGGTCCCTAGCCCTGATTATTTTTCCCTAGTACTGATTACTTGTCACTCGCCCTGATTACTTGTCCCTAGCCCTGATTACTTGTCCTCAGCCGTGATTACTTGTCCCTAGACCTGATTACTTGTCCCTAGACCTGATTACTTGTCCCTAGTATTGATTACTTGTCCCTACCACTAATTACTTGTCCCTAGTACTGATTACTTGTCCCTAGGACTGATTACTTGTCCCTAGCCCTGATTACTTGTCCCTAGTACTGATTACTTGTCCCTAATACTGATTACTTGTCCCATGTACCGATTACTTGTCCCTAGGACTGATTACTTGTCCCTAGCCCTGATTACTTGTCACTAGTACTGATTACTTGTCCCTAATACTGATTATTTGTCCCTAGTACTGATTACTTGTCCCTAGCCCTGATTACTGGTCCCTAGCCCTGATTACTGGTCCCTAGCCCTGATTACTTGTCCCTAGTACTGATTACTTGTCCCTCGCCCTGGGACTGGTCCCTAGTACTGATTACTTGCCCCTTGTACTGATCACTTGTCCCTTGTACTGATTACTTGTCCCTAGCCGTGATTACTTGTCCCTAGACCTGATTACTTGTCCCTAGACCTGATTACTTGTCCCTACTACTAATTACTTGTCCCTAGTACTGATTACTTGTCCCTAGGACTGATTACTTGTCCCTAGCCCTGATTACTTGTCCCTAGTACTGATTACTTGTCCCTAATACTGATTACTTGTCCCTAGGACTGATTACTTGTCCCTAGCCATGATTACTTGTCCCTAGTACTGATTACTTGTCCCTAATACTGATTACTTGTCCCATGTACCGATTACTTGTCCCTTGTACTGATTACTTGTCCCTAGCCGTGATTACTTGTCCCTAGACCTGATTACTTGTCCCTAGTACTGATTACTTGTCCCTTCTACTGATTACTTGTCCCTAGGACTGATTACTTGTCCCTAACCCTGATTACTTGTCCCTAGTACTGATTACTTGTCCCTAATACTGATTATTTGTCCCTAGTACTGATTACTTGTCCCTAGCCCTGATTACTGGTCCCTAGCCCTGATTACTGGTCCCTAGCCCTGATTACTTGTCCCTAGTACTGATTACTTGTCACTCGCCCTGATTACTGGACCCTAGCCCCGATTACTGGTCCCTAGTACTGATTACTTGTCCCTTGTACTGATTACTTGTCCCTTGTACTGATTACTTGTCCCTAGACCTGATTACTTGTCCCTAGACCTGATTACTTGTCCCTAGTACTGATTACTTGTCCCTACTACTGATTACTTGTCCCTACTACTGATTACTTGTCCCTAGTACTGATTACTTGTCCCTAATACTGATTACTTGTCCCTAATACTGATTACTTGTTCCTAGGACTGATTACTTGTCCCTAGCCCTGATTACTTGTCCCTAGTACTGATTACTTGTCCCTAATACTGATTACTTGTCCCTAGTACTGATTACTTGTCCCTAGCCCTGATTACTGGTCCCTAGCCCTGATTACTGGTCCCTAGTACTGATTACTTGTCCCTTGTACTGATTTCTTGTTCCTAGCCCTGATTACTTGTCCTTAGTACTGATCACCTGTCCCTAGTACTGATCATTTGTCCCTAGTGCTGATCATCTGTCTCTAGTACTGATCGTCTGTCCCTAGTACTGATGGTCTGTCCCTAGTACTGATCATCTGTCCCTAGTACTGATCATCTGTCCCTAGTACTGATCATTTGTCCCTAGTACTGATCATCTGTCCCTAGTACTGATTGTCTGTCCCTAGCACTGATCGTCTGTCCCTAGTACTGATTGTCTGTCCCTAGTACTGATTGTCTGTCCCTAGTACTGATCATCTGTCTCTAGTACTGATCATCTGTCCCTAGTACTGATCATTTGTCCCTAGTACTGATCATCTGTTCCTAGTACTGATCAAAGGTCTTGCCCTCCAACACTCCCTTGTTTTATACAAATCTTATTTTTGAAGAATTCGGACTTAAAAAATCTCATTCTTTGGCGATTGGGGACATTAAACTTGGCCATTTGGATATTTTCTACATGCTGGGTGTGACATAGCCCCTTTAAGTTATCACCTATAATTGTATCACAAATGAGTGATGTGATGGCCTGAATGCAAATAGGTTTATTGGCTGCACCCAGGCAAGTTTAGAGTGCATGAATTCAAAAGCCGTTTAGTGTGGAGTTGAATACTCGAAAGGTAAGCTGTAATCGAAATTTAAGGTGGCTCAACACAGTTTCCAGCACTATCCAAGACGTAGATTTTGATGGTTCATTCAGAGTACCTGCCTTTATTAATTGATGCTAACGAATTTTGACAAGCAGTATAAGATGCAACTGTTGGCAAACATTTAAAAAAATTCTGTGCATAGAGTTCAGAGCTGGTATAATATATACCATAGGTTGATGGACACAAAAGCTTACAAAGGCGAACGATTTGCAAAAGAGTCTAAACTAGACATCAAAACTCATTTTAAAGCTACTGAAACATTTCAGTACACGCATTTCTCAAGCTGCCACCCACCAGGGGTCAAGAAGGGCTTCATTAAAGGCGAAGCACTTAGACTTCTCCGTACTAACTCCTCCCAAGCAGCGTTTAAAACTGCTATTAAAAGATTTAAAACAAATCTCATAGAAAGAGGGTATCCTGAAACACTTGTTTCAAACACTCTCGCAGAAATTAAATTTGAGGAGAGAAAACACGCCCTACAAAAGAACCAGAAAGCAAACACGCGAATCTTGCCTTTTGTCACACAATATCGCTTATCAGTGCCTAACCTGAAGCATATACTTATGCAGAACTGGCATTTAATACAACAACAGCCATTGCTTAGAAGAATATTCAAAGATCTCCCCATTGTCTCGTACAGAAGGGGCAGATCCTTAAAAGATATACTCGTGCGAGCTAAGCTCTAACTGGCTATTACACGTGAACGGGAGTCGCGCAGGCCTGCCACCTCTTTATTATCATTACCTCTTTATTATCATGTCACATCATGTCTCATGGCGGTTTACAATTCTATTGAGCGAGATCGAAAGTTAGCTTGTAAGCAGTATACGATTTTGTCTTAAGTCAAATAACGACGAAGGAAAAAAAGATATAGAATATGAAATGAAAACGTGACTATAACCCGCCGTTAGCTCCAGAGCAAAAGTGAGAGACTGCTGAGAGTCTACGTACAATACGATACACTATCCAGCCGCACGTCCTGAGCAATCAATTATTGTTAAATGAGCCGCATATCCACCTCCCCCACCCCCCCCCCACCCCCCTCCGCTCCCTGCACAAACTATCATGGGGAAGAAAACTAGTCGAGCCTCGAGGTCACTGTTTATCATGTTACTTATAAGGCAATATGGAGATTGTGAGAGTACATGGAAATTCAAACCGCTTAATTAATTAATCAATCATTCCGTTTTTGATTATTTTATTGTTTTTACAGGAATGAGTGTCAATTGCAAGAATGTCGAAATACTTGTATTTTTAATACAAATATTAACATTCAGTGGGAGTTATGGATTTGATTTACGTAACAATGATGAAGTCACAAAGTTTGTAAACGACCTTATAGTTAAGTTTGAAAAGGATTCTACGAATGAAAGATTTCATAGCGTGATCCCTCCACCAATATCACCAGTTGGAAAAACTCAAGCAGAGTTCTTACTACCCAAAGTTCTTCTATGGAGTCCAAAAGAACAGTATAACTGTCCCATTATCTGCCCCGTGCATAACATCCCCATGAAACCATGGCAGTGGACATCTGATTTGTCAGGGAAAAAAGGAAAACGTCCCAGGTTAATCTTCGACTTATTTGGTAACATCATCCTTGTCCAGAGACTCTATAGCTGCGTCCGCGGCAGGAAAACCCACAAAGTAACTGCAACAAGTCCAGACTTAATGGGTACTTTACCATCATGGCTACAAAACACATTTCCAATACGATTGTTTCAGCGCAGTGGCTGTTCCAAAAAGCTTTTGAAATATGTAATGAGTGCAGTTACACAAGGAGTAAATTTCTTAAAAATCAGCGAAAACATTGCCTGTTTAAATCACGGACAACACGCAACGCTGGGTTTAACATATAACAATGCGCGAGAAGGTGATTCAACCCCAGGGGAGCCTTATGACTTCAATGACTTCTACACAAACGATATTTTTTCGTTTCCAAGCAATGATCAACTTATGAACATCATTTTGAGTCAATATCAGTTGTACAAAGATAATTACGTCAGTGAGATGCAAAAGGTCACTGGAAAAGCAATATCGTGTGATCACACCTTCAAAGTAAGTCGAAATATTGGTGTCGTCACAGAAGGGTGCGAAGATAGGTTCCTTAAACAATTTTCAAATCTTTATATTGTGCAAAACGAGTATGGAGAAATATGTGACTGGAGATTAACAAAAACAACAGCATTTGATGAAATCGAAGATCTTTTAATAGATTTGAGAGACAGACTGTCACTACAAGAACAAGGTATCGAAACCATTTGTATTGACGACTGCTGTAAAAATCGTCAAAAGTATCAAGGCATTTTCCCGAACTGCAAAGTGAAACTGGATATATTTCATGCTTGCCAGAGAGTGATAAGGTGTCTTCCAAACAAACACATCTTGAAAAATCAGTTTGCAAAAGAGTTTCGTTTAATGTTCAGAGAAAAGGACGATCTTGGTGAACAACGCTTAAAGAATACACCAAACGAATGTACTATTGAGCAAAATCTTGATTATTTGCTGAAAAAGTGGAAATCATTTCCAGGAACATGTTTGACAGAAGAAAGTCTCAAACAGATCGAAGCCCTTAGGGCACATATTAGGAAGGGTTGTGTCTCTGACATACCTCCGGGATTTGGGACGGAAAAAAATGAACAACTCCATCGCCTTCTAAACAGGTCACTTTTATCGGGTGCAACACGAATAAACATCGAACTAGCAGTGGCTCTATTGACGATACTATTTTACTACCACAGCAAGAGGGTAACGTCTGATAGAAAACATAGTTGCAACGCCAAGATTCAATGCGTACCACCTGTTGGTCGACATGCGAACCGGAGCACTGATAAGCAGGCAAACCCGTGGGCAGCATTTAAAATGCAAGAGAAGTTAGAAGGTCCCATTGAACCTCGAGTTTCCAGAGAGTTCGACACTGAAAGCATCGCTACAATAGACGATGTTTGTTCAGAAAAGGTCGCGGAAGGTATCCTCAAAGCAGCCCAGGGTGTTTATGACATTATATCGTCATTGACGGAAAACGTCCTCGACAGGTCATTGAGGGAAATGTCCATTGGTCAAATATTTAATTCTATTCAAAGTAGCAGTTTATTTGTAAGAATGAAAACTAAACGTGCGAAGGGAAATTTCGAAATTCGAAAATTTGGCAATCCCACTTGGGGTATATAATTTAGCAATTATTCACTGAAGTGGAGTTGCATAGATAAGCCATAGCCCCCTTTTGGCGCGGAAATATGCTAGGATATTTCTGCTTGGACATTATCTGTTCCGAGTAGAGAACAATTTTCCGAGAGCGTAGCTCAAAGAATACGGAACAGGTAACGTCCAAATTGGAACAGATAATGTCCAAGGACAAATATACGAACATATTTTCGCCCCAAATGGAGGCTATTGTGTTAATTATCCTTGAAATATTTTATTCTTTATTTTTATTCTATAATCATGGATATCTGATCTATATATATATATATATATCTAACTGGATTTCTCAAAAGGTGACTAAAGAAATAGTCAAAACAAGCCAATTTTGCTTCCGTCACCAAGTACAAAAGCCACCCCCTGCCCACCCCTGTGCTCTGGTCACACAACCGCCAACCACCCACCCACTGCACACTGTGGGCTGACTCTAATGGGTGATCAAAAGAAAACTATCATTCAGGCCTACACTAGCCCGGGAAAAACTCCCCAAGGCAACCTACGGTGTCAAATCCACTTAAGGCGACCACATACTCTAACTGCAGTCAAAGTCTCAAAAAGAATAGCCACCCAGCCCTGTGATTTTGACACACAACTCAGAGCCACCCACCCACTGTTAGAACAGTCCCTGGGCAGCTTGGAAATGCAAGCCTTGACGGCAAGCCCCCTGCATTTTGAGCGGCCACAATGGCTTGAGCACGGGCGGTGCCCGTGCTCAAGCCAAAACCTCAGAGGCCACCTTCTAGCGAATTCGCTCAGATATCAAGGGCCGAACGCCTGAAAATCAGTCAAAATTCAGCTGATGACACTCGATTTACCCGGCCTGGCTCACAGAATGCCATTCTGGAGAGAAACCCCCAGATATCTAACTGGATTTCTCAAAAGGTGACTAAAGAAATAGTCAAAACAAGCCAATTTTGCTTCCGTCACCAAGTACAAAAGCCACCCCCTGCCCACCCCTGTGCTCTGGTCACACAACCGCCAACCACCCACCCACTGCACACTGTGGGCTGACTCTAATGGGTGATCAAAAGAAAACTATCATTCAGGCCTACACTAGCCCGGGAAAAACTCCCCAAGGCAACCTACGGTGTCAAATCCACTTAAGGCGACCACATACTCTAACTGCAGTCAAAGTCTCAAAAAGAATAGCCACCCAGCCCTGTGATTTTGACACACAACTCAGAGCCACCCACCCACTGTTAGAACAGTCCCTGGGCAGCTTGGAAATGCAAGCCTTGACGGCAAGCCCCCTGCATTTTGAGCGGCCACAATGGCTTGAGCACGGGCGGTGCCCGTGCTCAAGCCAAAACCTCAGAGGCCACCTTCTAGCGAATTCGCTCAGATATCAAGGGCCGAACGCCTGAAAATCAGTCAAAATTCAGCTGATGACACTCGATTTACCCGGCCTGGCTCACAGAATGCCATTCTGGAGAGAAACCCCCAGATATCTAACTGGATTTCTCAAAAGGTGACTAAAGAAATAGTCAAAACAAGCCAATTTTGCTTCCGTCACCAAGTACAAAAGCCACCCCCTGCCCACCCCTGTGCTCTGGTCACACAACCGCCAACCACCCACCCACTGCACACTGTGGGCTGACTCTAATGGGTGATCAAAAGAAAACTATCATTCAGGCCTACACTAGCCCGGGAAAAACTCCCCAAGGCAACCTACGGTGTCAAATCCACTTAAGGCGACCACATACTCTAACTGCAGTCAAAGTCTCAAAAAGAATAGCCACCCAGCCCTGTGATTTTGACACACAACTCAGAGCCACCCACCCACTGTTAGAACAGTCCCTGGGCAGCTTGGAAATGCAAGCCTTGACGGCAAGCCCCCTGCATTTTGAGCGGCCACAATGGCTTGAGCACGGGCGGTGCCCGTGCTCAAGCCAAAACCTCAGAGGCCACCTTCTAGCGAATTCGCTCAGATATCAAGGGCCGAACGCCTGAAAATCAGTCAAAATTCAGCTGATGACACTCGATTTACCCGGCCTGGCTCACAGAATGCCATTCTGGAGAGAAACCCCCAGATATCTAACTGGATTTCTCAAAAGGTGACTAAAGAAATAGTCAAAACAAGCCAATTTTGCTTCCGTCACCAAGTACAAAAGCCACCCCCTGCCCACCCCTGTGCTCTGGTCACACAACCGCCAACCACCCACCCACTGCACACTGTGGGCTGACTCTAATGGGTGATCAAAAGAAAACTATCATTCAGGCCTACACTAGCCCGGGAAAAACTCCCCAAGGCAACCTACGGTGTCAAATCCACTTAAGGCGACCACATACTCTAACTGCAGTCAAAGTCTCAAAAAGAATAGCCACCCAGCCCTGTGATTTTGACACACAACTCAGAGCCACCCACCCACTGTTAGAACAGTCCCTGGGCAGCTTGGAAATGCAAGCCTTGACGGCAAGCCCCCTGCATTTTGAGCGGCCACAATGGCTTGAGCACGGGCGGTGCCCGTGCTCAAGCCAAAACCTCAGAGGCCACCTTCTAGCGAATTCGCTCAGATATCAAGGGCCGAACGCCTGAAAATCAGTCAAAATTCAGCTGATGACACTCGATTTACCCGGCCTGGCTCACAGAATGCCATTCTGGAGAGAAACCCCCAGATATCTAACTGGATTTCTCAAAAGGTGACTAAAGAAATAGTCAAAACAAGCCAATTTTGCTTCCGTCACCAAGTACAAAAGCCACCCCCTGCCCACCCCTGTGCTCTGGTCACACAACCGCCAACCACCCACCCACTGCACACTGTGGGCTGACTCTAATGGGTGATCAAAAGAAAACTATCATTCAGGCCTACACTAGCCCGGGAAAAACTCCCCAAGGCAACCTACGGTGTCAAATCCACTTAAGGCGACCACATACTCTAACTGCAGTCAAAGTCTCAAAAAGAATAGCCACCCAGCCCTGTGATTTTGACACACAACTCAGAGCCACCCACCCACTGTTAGAACAGTCCCTGGGCAGCTTGGAAATGCAAGCCTTGACGGCAAGCCCCCTGCATTTTGAGCGGCCACAATGGCTTGAGCACGGGCGGTGCCCGTGCTCAAGCCAAAACCTCAGAGGCCACCTTCTAGCGAATTCGCTCAGATATCAAGGGCCGAACGCCTGAAAATCAGTCAAAATTCAGCTGATGACACTCGATTTACCCGGCCTGGCTCACAGAATGCCATTCTGGAGAGAAACCCCCAGATATCTAACTGGATTTCTCAAAAGGTGACTAAAGAAATAGTCAAAACAAGCCAATTTTGCTTCCGTCACCAAGTACAAAAGCCACCCCCTGCCCACCCCTGTGCTCTGGTCACACAACCGCCAACCACCCACCCACTGCACACTGTGGGCTGACTCTAATGGGTGATCAAAAGAAAACTATCATTCAGGCCTACACTAGCCCGGGAAAAACTCCCCAAGGCAACCTACGGTGTCAAATCCACTTAAGGCGACCACATACTCTAACTGCAGTCAAAGTCTCAAAAAGAATAGCCACCCAGCCCTGTGATTTTGACACACAACTCAGAGCCACCCACCCACTGTTAGAACAGTCCCTGGGCAGCTTGGAAATGCAAGCCTTGACGGCAAGCCCCCTGCATTTTGAGCGGCCACAATGGCTTGAGCACGGGCGGTGCCCGTGCTCAAGCCAAAACCTCAGAGGCCACCTTCTAGCGAATTCGCTCAGATATCAAGGGCCGAACGCCTGAAAATCAGTCAAAATTCAGCTGATGACACTCGATTTACCCGGCCTGGCTCACAGAATGCCATTCTGGAGAGAAACCCCCAGATATCTAACTGGATTTCTCAAAAGGTGACTAAAGAAATAGTCAAAACAAGCCAATTTTGCTTCCGTCACCAAGTACAAAAGCCACCCCCTGCCCACCCCTGTGCTCTGGTCACACAACCGCCAACCACCCACCCACTGCACACTGTGGGCTGACTCTAATGGGTGATCAAAAGAAAACTATCATTCAGGCCTACACTAGCCCGGGAAAAACTCCCCAAGGCAACCTACGGTGTCAAATCCACTTAAGGCGACCACATACTCTAACTGCAGTCAAAGTCTCAAAAAGAATAGCCACCCAGCCCTGTGATTTTGACACACAACTCAGAGCCACCCACCCACTGTTAGAACAGTCCCTGGGCAGCTTGGAAATGCAAGCCTTGACGGCAAGCCCCCTGCATTTTGAGCGGCCACAATGGCTTGAGCACGGGCGGTGCCCGTGCTCAAGCCAAAACCTCAGAGGCCACCTTCTAGCGAATTCGCTCAGATATCAAGGGCCGAACGCCTGAAAATCAGTCAAAATTCAGCTGATGACACTCGATTTACCCGGCCTGGCTCACAGAATGCCATTCTGGAGAGAAACCCCCAGATATCTAACTGGATTTCTCAAAAGGTGACTAAAGAAATAGTCAAAACAAGCCAATTTTGCTTCCGTCACCAAGTACAAAAGCCACCCCCTGCCCACCCCTGTGCTCTGGTCACACAACCGCCAACCACCCACCCACTGCACACTGTGGGCTGACTCTAATGGGTGATCAAAAGAAAACTATCATTCAGGCCTACACTAGCCCGGGAAAAACTCCCCAAGGCAACCTACGGTGTCAAATCCACTTAAGGCGACCACATACTCTAACTGCAGTCAAAGTCTCAAAAAGAATAGCCACCCAGCCCTGTGATTTTGACACACAACTCAGAGCCACCCACCCACTGTTAGAACAGTCCCTGGGCAGCTTGGAAATGCAAGCCTTGACGGCAAGCCCCCTGCATTTTGAGCGGCCACAATGGCTTGAGCACGGGCGGTGCCCGTGCTCAAGCCAAAACCTCAGAGGCCACCTTCTAGCGAATTCGCTCAGATATCAAGGGCCGAACGCCTGAAAATCAGTCAAAATTCAGCTGATGACACTCGATTTACCCGGCCTGGCTCACAGAATGCCATTCTGGAGAGAAACCCCCAGATATCTAACTGGATTTCTCAAAAGGTGACTAAAGAAATAGTCAAAACAAGCCAATTTTGCTTCCGTCACCAAGTACAAAAGCCACCCCCTGCCCACCCCTGTGCTCTGGTCACACAACCGCCAACCACCCACCCACTGCACACTGTGGGCTGACTCTAATGGGTGATCAAAAGAAAACTATCATTCAGGCCTACACTAGCCCGGGAAAAACTCCCCAAGGCAACCTACGGTGTCAAATCCACTTAAGGCGACCACATACTCTAACTGCAGTCAAAGTCTCAAAAAGAATAGCCACCCAGCCCTGTGATTTTGACACACAACTCAGAGCCACCCACCCACTGTTAGAACAGTCCCTGGGCAGCTTGGAAATGCAAGCCTTGACGGCAAGCCCCCTGCATTTTGAGCGGCCACAATGGCTTGAGCACGGGCGGTGCCCGTGCTCAAGCCAAAACCTCAGAGGCCACCTTCTAGCGAATTCGCTCAGATATCAAGGGCCGAACGCCTGAAAATCAGTCAAAATTCAGCTGATGACACTCGATTTACCCGGCCTGGCTCACAGAATGCCATTCTGGAGAGAAACCCCCAGATATCTAACTGGATTTCTCAAAAGGTGACTAAAGAAATAGTCAAAACAAGCCAATTTTGCTTCCGTCACCAAGTACAAAAGCCACCCCCTGCCCACCCCTGTGCTCTGGTCACACAACCGCCAACCACCCACCCACTGCACACTGTGGGCTGACTCTAATGGGTGATCAAAAGAAAACTATCATTCAGGCCTACACTAGCCCGGGAAAAACTCCCCAAGGCAACCTACGGTGTCAAATCCACTTAAGGCGACCACATACTCTAACTGCAGTCAAAGTCTCAAAAAGAATAGCCACCCAGCCCTGTGATTTTGACACACAACTCAGAGCCACCCACCCACTGTTAGAACAGTCCCTGGGCAGCTTGGAAATGCAAGCCTTGACGGCAAGCCCCCTGCATTTTGAGCGGCCACAATGGCTTGAGCACGGGCGGTGCCCGTGCTCAAGCCAAAACCTCAGAGGCCACCTTCTAGCGAATTCGCTCAGATATCAAGGGCCGAACGCCTGAAAATCAGTCAAAATTCAGCTGATGACACTCGATTTACCCGGCCTGGCTCACAGAATGCCATTCTGGAGAGAAACCCCCAGATATCTAACTGGATTTCTCAAAAGGTGACTAAAGAAATAGTCAAAACAAGCCAATTTTGCTTCCGTCACCAAGTACAAAAGCCACCCCCTGCCCACCCCTGTGCTCTGGTCACACAACCGCCAACCACCCACCCACTGCACACTGTGGGCTGACTCTAATGGGTGATCAAAAGAAAACTATCATTCAGGCCTACACTAGCCCGGGAAAAACTCCCCAAGGCAACCTACGGTGTCAAATCCACTTAAGGCGACCACATACTCTAACTGCAGTCAAAGTCTCAAAAAGAATAGCCACCCAGCCCTGTGATTTTGACACACAACTCAGAGCCACCCACCCACTGTTAGAACAGTCCCTGGGCAGCTTGGAAATGCAAGCCTTGACGGCAAGCCCCCTGCATTTTGAGCGGCCACAATGGCTTGAGCACGGGCGGTGCCCGTGCTCAAGCCAAAACCTCAGAGGCCACCTTCTAGCGAATTCGCTCAGATATCAAGGGCCGAACGCCTGAAAATCAGTCAAAATTCAGCTGATGACACTCGATTTACCCGGCCTGGCTCACAGAATGCCATTCTGGAGAGAAACCCCCAGATATCTAACTGGATTTCTCAAAAGGTGACTAAAGAAATAGTCAAAACAAGCCAATTTTGCTTCCGTCACCAAGTACAAAAGCCACCCCCTGCCCACCCCTGTGCTCTGGTCACACAACCGCCAACCACCCACCCACTGCACACTGTGGGCTGACTCTAATGGGTGATCAAAAGAAAACTATCATTCAGGCCTACACTAGCCCGGGAAAAACTCCCCAAGGCAACCTACGGTGTCAAATCCACTTAAGGCGACCACATACTCTAACTGCAGTCAAAGTCTCAAAAAGAATAGCCACCCAGCCCTGTGATTTTGACACACAACTCAGAGCCACCCACCCACTGTTAGAACAGTCCCTGGGCAGCTTGGAAATGCAAGCCTTGACGGCAAGCCCCCTGCATTTTGAGCGGCCACAATGGCTTGAGCACGGGCGGTGCCCGTGCTCAAGCCAAAACCTCAGAGGCCACCTTCTAGCGAATTCGCTCAGATATCAAGGGCCGAACGCCTGAAAATCAGTCAAAATTCAGCTGATGACACTCGATTTACCCGGCCTGGCTCACAGAATGCCATTCTGGAGAGAAACCCCCAGATATCTAACTGGATTTCTCAAAAGGTGACTAAAGAAATAGTCAAAACAAGCCAATTTTGCTTCCGTCACCAAGTACAAAAGCCACCCCCTGCCCACCCCTGTGCTCTGGTCACACAACCGCCAACCACCCACCCACTGCACACTGTGGGCTGACTCTAATGGGTGATCAAAAGAAAACTATCATTCAGGCCTACACTAGCCCGGGAAAAACTCCCCAAGGCAACCTACGGTGTCAAATCCACTTAAGGCGACCACATACTCTAACTGCAGTCAAAGTCTCAAAAAGAATAGCCACCCAGCCCTGTGATTTTGACACACAACTCAGAGCCACCCACCCACTGTTAGAACAGTCCCTGGGCAGCTTGGAAATGCAAGCCTTGACGGCAAGCCCCCTGCATTTTGAGCGGCCACAATGGCTTGAGCACGGGCGGTGCCCGTGCTCAAGCCAAAACCTCAGAGGCCACCTTCTAGCGAATTCGCTCAGATATCAAGGGCCGAACGCCTGAAAATCAGTCAAAATTCAGCTGATGACACTCGATTTACCCGGCCTGGCTCACAGAATGCCATTCTGGAGAGAAACCCCCAGATATCTAACTGGATTTCTCAAAAGGTGACTAAAGAAATAGTCAAAACAAGCCAATTTTGCTTCCGTCACCAAGTACAAAAGCCACCCCCTGCCCACCCCTGTGCTCTGGTCACACAACCGCCAACCACCCACCCACTGCACACTGTGGGCTGACTCTAATGGGTGATCAAAAGAAAACTATCATTCAGGCCTACACTAGCCCGGGAAAAACTCCCCAAGGCAACCTACGGTGTCAAATCCACTTAAGGCGACCACATACTCTAACTGCAGTCAAAGTCTCAAAAAGAATAGCCACCCAGCCCTGTGATTTTGACACACAACTCAGAGCCACCCACCCACTGTTAGAACAGTCCCTGGGCAGCTTGGAAATGCAAGCCTTGACGGCAAGCCCCCTGCATTTTGAGCGGCCACAATGGCTTGAGCACGGGCGGTGCCCGTGCTCAAGCCAAAACCTCAGAGGCCACCTTCTAGCGAATTCGCTCAGATATCAAGGGCCGAACGCCTGAAAATCAGTCAAAATTCAGCTGATGACACTCGATTTACCCGGCCTGGCTCACAGAATGCCATTCTGGAGAGAAACCCCCAGATATCTAACTGGATTTCTCAAAAGGTGACTAAAGAAATAGTCAAAACAAGCCAATTTTGCTTCCGTCACCAAGTACAAAAGCCACCCCCTGCCCACCCCTGTGCTCTGGTCACACAACCGCCAACCACCCACCCACTGCACACTGTGGGCTGACTCTAATGGGTGATCAAAAGAAAACTATCATTCAGGCCTACACTAGCCCGGGAAAAACTCCCCAAGGCAACCTACGGTGTCAAATCCACTTAAGGCGACCACATACTCTAACTGCAGTCAAAGTCTCAAAAAGAATAGCCACCCAGCCCTGTGATTTTGACACACAACTCAGAGCCACCCACCCACTGTTAGAACAGTCCCTGGGCAGCTTGGAAATGCAAGCCTTGACGGCAAGCCCCCTGCATTTTGAGCGGCCACAATGGCTTGAGCACGGGCGGTGCCCGTGCTCAAGCCAAAACCTCAGAGGCCACCTTCTAGCGAATTCGCTCAGATATCAAGGGCCGAACGCCTGAAAATCAGTCAAAATTCAGCTGATGACACTCGATTTACCCGGCCTGGCTCACAGAATGCCATTCTGGAGAGAAACCCCCAGATATCTAACTGGATTTCTCAAAAGGTGACTAAAGAAATAGTCAAAACAAGCCAATTTTGCTTCCGTCACCAAGTACAAAAGCCACCCCCTGCCCACCCCTGTGCTCTGGTCACACAACCGCCAACCACCCACCCACTGCACACTGTGGGCTGACTCTAATGGGTGATCAAAAGAAAACTATCATTCAGGCCTACACTAGCCCGGGAAAAACTCCCCAAGGCAACCTACGGTGTCAAATCCACTTAAGGCGACCACATACTCTAACTGCAGTCAAAGTCTCAAAAAGAATAGCCACCCAGCCCTGTGATTTTGACACACAACTCAGAGCCACCCACCCACTGTTAGAACAGTCCCTGGGCAGCTTGGAAATGCAAGCCTTGACGGCAAGCCCCCTGCATTTTGAGCGGCCACAATGGCTTGAGCACGGGCGGTGCCCGTGCTCAAGCCAAAACCTCAGAGGCCACCTTCTAGCGAATTCGCTCAGATATCAAGGGCCGAACGCCTGAAAATCAGTCAAAATTCAGCTGATGACACTCGATTTACCCGGCCTGGCTCACAGAATGCCATTCTGGAGAGAAACCCCCAGATATCTAACTGGATTTCTCAAAAGGTGACTAAAGAAATAGTCAAAACAAGCCAATTTTGCTTCCGTCACCAAGTACAAAAGCCACCCCCTGCCCACCCCTGTGCTCTGGTCACACAACCGCCAACCACCCACCCACTGCACACTGTGGGCTGACTCTAATGGGTGATCAAAAGAAAACTATCATTCAGGCCTACACTAGCCCAAAAAACATAAAGTTAACTTAATTAAAGCAGCCTCTGTTGTAGGCATGATGAAATGATTGAATGATATTTTTACCTTGTCATGTTTTAGAGACTATTCTTGTTTTTTCTTTGTGGAGCAGACTGATTCACAGGGAGAACTACACTTGATGGGTTGTTTTTTGGGAGAGTTGCTTGGAAAAATTCTGCAAAGGAATGGATGTGGGTTAGCCATTTGCATTATGTTTTCATACAGCTACTCAACAATTGAAGTGTAGAAAAGTATAAAATCTTCACAGTGACACCTTCAAAAATATCAAGTTCAGTTTGAGAAAATTTCAAGGGGGTGAAATTGTCTTAACAATGTTACCTTAAATGGTTATTATCTTTTTTTGTAAGGTCAGCATTGGCATCTTATGGGGTAGGGGGCTCTTAGGATTTTCCAGTTTGAGAGAATATTTTATGGGTTCTTCCCCTGCAATCAAAACCTAGGATGCTTTTTACGGTCCCCAAGAGGTCACTCATAGCAGAATAAAATTGTTACAGTCCCCTTCCCCACCTTCACAAGAAAATTAACTTCTACACAGTAAACCACATGCATTCGTCAATCTTCCTTTCTGAGGGAAGGGACTTATCTTTGACATGTTTGAGTTGTTTATTTATTAACAAACAATAGAAAAGTATTCTCTTGGTTAAAATGTTAATTCTTAGTATTACATGATATTATAATTATAGTAATACTTTCAACAACAGCTTTTGTAAGCCAATAATTGGCATAATTTAATGGTAAATAAAAACCAGTCAACTATGTCTACAATGAAGAGCAGTTCTTGCAAAAGTGATGAACTTGTTGTTTTGCTGAGAACAACTCTATTGAATTACTCAATTCTGCCAAGTTGTCCAACATTTACATTTGTGCTATTTTAATCCTAGTAATAAAACATCTACAATTTGTTACTTTCTTTATTTAGTAAAGGGTTTGTCTAGATTCTCCCTTTACTTGACCTCTGCCGGAATTATCAAAACCAACCCCCGTTCCTTGTAACTTAAGGATAATTGTTAAATATTATTAGAAGGACAGTAACTGACTGGGATGAAATAGTCATTCAAGAAGATCAGTAATCTATAACAACGCTTACTGAGGGTGTCAGCTGTTGACATATATGTGTGATAAAAGTTAAAGTTTTGACCCGACAAGTGGTATTTTCTCTTCCTTTGTGCAGAAATCTGGCATTAAGCTGCATTCAGTTTAAAAAACTATCTCCTTTAACCCTTGTCGCGAGTTGTACAGCAGGTTCATAACGTCCTTTCGATTCCTCAGTCAGGGCTCAAAAGTTGCCGGTCATCTTGACCGGCCAAACAAATTTTAGTCCGGCCATCTCTTGTTTCTGGCCAGTCAAAAAATTGAAAATGAAAATTTTATCCTCATAGCCAGTGGATTCTTTTAAAAATGGGAAATATAACTCATATAATTAAAAGCCGTGGATAACTAAAGCTTTACTTAAATCTATTAAAAGGAAAAACATACTCTATAAAAATTTTATTAAATCTCCAACTATCCAAAACAAAAATAGATTTTAATACTTATAGAAACAAATTAACCAGTTTACTGAGAATATCTCAAAGAGATGGTACATTAACAACAAGTTGGAAGCTTGCAAAAACAACATGAAAACAACAACAAAAAACAAAGGACATCCAACACAGTTTAAAGGCAATAATTCAAAAGATAGTGACTACTATACAATTGCAAATAACTTGGGTACATTCTTTTCCAACATAGGACAAAACCTTACCAATAAAATTCCAGAAGTTGATGTTAGCTATATATGAGGCACACTTAAAAGGCAATTACACCAATAGTTTATTTTTCATACCTACAACAACCAGAGAAATAGAATCTATAACTGCATTGTTTAAAAATAAGAAAAGTTTAAGTTTTGATGGAATCAGCACAAATTTAATAAAAGCAAGTATCTCAGAGATTTCAGTTTCGGTTTAAGTGAAATTATTAACCTAATTCACTTCAAACAGGTATCATACCAGAAAAACTGAAAATTGCTAAAATAACACCACTTTATAAATTTGGTGATAATCAGTCCTATTACAATTATAGACCGATTTCTATTCTACCAATCAATATCAAACAATATTAGAAAAAACTGTGTACAAAAGGCTAATAGATTACCTAAATAAATATGACATACTCAACACCTGGATCAATATGGATTTAGGCATGGACACTCCACTTCAATGGCTTTGTTAGATTTTGTTAAAAAAATTCATGAAGCACTGGATAATTAACAATTATTCACCGAAGTGGAGGTGAATAATTGTTTTAGTATATACCACACAAGCTGAATAACTAGCAGCCAAAAGAGTAACTTTACTTGTGACAATGTACTGAAAAAAACCATTTTGTTTTTCTTCAGCTGCTTGGAGGTGAATAGTACTTGGCTAATCACCTCCGAGCTGGCCAATCAGCACGCACGAAAAGTACTATTCATTTGTGTGGTATATACTAAAAAGGAATATACTATTAGTGTTTTTTTCTGACTTAGCAAAAGCCTTTGACACAGTGAACCACAATATTCTATTAATTAAAACAAACTTGAACATTATGGTAAAAGAGGAACTCCTTTGTTGTGGTTTAAGGATTACCTTACTAACAGAAAACAATATGTTCACTTCCAAGGAACAAATTCAGACATGTTTGACATTACATCAGTGGAGTTCCTCAAGGTTCTGTTTTGGTCCCTGTGTTTAATTTATAGAAATGACATTAATGCTGCATCTTGTAAGCTATCATTCACACTTTTTGCAGAAGACACAAACATATTTAATAAAAATTCAAACCTTCAACAGTTAATAAGATCAACTAATGAGGAATCCCTGTGGTTCAAGGCTAATAGGTTATCATTAAACATTACTAAAACTAACCGTGAACTACATGCTTTTCTCAAACAGAAAAATAGATATTGAATCAAAATTAAACATGAATGTTATAATAGATTATAAAATAACTGACATACTACGCGCGCTCTGATTGGCCAATAGAGTTGCAAAACCTAAGAAACCGAAGAAAGTCATGAAAATTTCTCCAACTTCGAACCAGCTTTTGGTCTGGAAAGGTCAGAAGGCGAAAATCAAAATAAACCAAAATCTAAACCAACGAATGAAAACAATAGTGTGAAGGAAGACTGGTCCAGCAAGAAGAGACGATTTGCCGTGGTCGAAAGCGAACGCAAAACACTAGCGACAAAAAACGGATTTCGCTGGCTGAGATGTCAATAACACGAATATCTTTCATTCAACATATACATGGAAATTTACAAGGAAAAACAGGACCAGAAGTTGGTTCCGATATATAAGTTTGTATGCTTAAACTTTATTGTCCATTGCAAAAATTTTACGGCGATTCCGTTTACGCTTAAGTTTTGAAGGAATTTTTAAGTGCTTTAGTTTCGGTGCCTTCCGTGGTCTGTGGAGGCTGCATTTCTGACTACAGGCGCGCTCAACTGATCAATTTGGGTTGTTAAAAAGCAGGGAGAATATTTCTTACGAGTTGACATTTAAGCCTAGGAGAAATTTTGAGTTTAAACTCAACGCATGCATGCATAACACGATAAATGAATTTGGTTTCCGCGAGCTTAGCTTTCAAAATACAGAGAGACACGCACTTCATAGCCTTCAACATAAATAATTTTCGGAAGTAGCTTTTCTGTAACTAACCTTTATTCCATTCGCAAACCTTTGGAAAGTTATCGTTGAATCACTTCACCAAGCGTATGAAGTTAATTTGCACTACTTGCAAACTGTCCGTACAGTCTTTTACTTTCGCGATGGCCGATTCCGCCTACGCATCTCTGTATTTCCCCGTCAAAATACTTTTGAATTAATTAATGCACTTTCTGCCTTTCACCGATAACCTTTTCCTTTCCTTTCTTAAAACTTGTTTTAGCGTGAAATGTTTTCGTCGCTTTGCTCTGTAGATTTTGTGTCCGTCGCCGAGTCTGTGCTTTCATTCTGTCAGTCGCTGTGACTGGTTTGTCGGGTAAATCTCATGATTTTGATGAGAATAAGCAACTTGGTCGCGAAAGCACAATAAATTTTCCTCTCTTTGACAAACGATTTTCCACAAAAGCAAGAGAACACTCTTTCTATGGGTTTACTGGCGCAATAAACCACTTGGGATGTTGGGAGAACACTCGAAAAGCTTGTAAATCACTCGCCTAACGGCTCGTGATTTACAAGCTTTTCTCGTGTTCTCTCAACATCCCGCGTGGTCTATTGCGCCGTTAAACCGTAGAAAGAGTGGTCTATTGCTTAATGAAAACTTAACATGGATGAAACATCAATTTGGTAACCACAAAAACTTAGAAAAATTTTGGGGTCATACATAATCTAAGCTACATGTATTACTTGTATACAGGTTCGAAAATATTAAAGCAAAATGTTAAGCAAAAACTATCGCTTCACACTTTTAATAGTCATTGTGGTCCGGGATTGTGGCAGCCCTCAAGAGTTAAATTAGTAGTTCCGCATTTCCACCAAAGTCATTCAACACTGTAAATTAGAAATCAGCCACTGACCAACCGACGTTTGTTCAGACAAATTGTCATTTTGGCCGTATTGTTATTTCTGAGTTTACTTGTCGACAAGCTCACAAAGGATGAAATAATAGAGTTCTGTTTAGAGCCACTCTGAGGACAACAATTTATCAATTTATCTGTAGGTAGACGTATGACGTACCTGCTGAAATGAGGATCGATAGCCATCACATAAACGTCAGAGGTTTCCTTGGCGGTAAACGCTGCAATCGGCCATTTCGCTCCATACCTAAACATTCAATCAAGGATAAATTCTGTGTATGAAAAATTCTCATCAAAAGCGGAGTTTACTTACCTCGCCCGGTACTAATCTCCTCACAAACGAGTTCTTCGCGAACGAACGACACCAAACCGCAGCATGCATGCCCGGGGGGTACTCCCTGTAATGGCCTACACGGGGAGGCTCCGCCCGAAAGGGGTACCTTTTTCAGGCTTCAGGCATATAAAAGGGTAGGGATTTCACAAGTTGAGGTATATAAAAGGGCAGGGAAATCGGTCATTTAGGTATTTACAAGGGCCTTTAATTAAAGTATTTCGAATGGACGCACTGGCTGTATTATTTATTTATTAAGCAGTGCTTAGACTAATAAGCACTACATGAAAATGACAACAAGAAGGGCTTAGAAATGGGGTGCAGTGTTCTAAATAGGTATATGAAAGGGGTACCTTTTCTCAATAAAAGGTATATAAAAGGGGTACCTTTTCTGCCAAAATGGTATATAAAAGGGTAAGGGGTTGGACCTCGGGGCGGAGCCTCCCCGTATTAAACTTTGTTAAGTACCCCCCCGGGCATGCATGAAAGGGGACGCGCCAACTTCCCGCTCCTCTCATTTGTTTGGCATCACGCCCGTCATGCAGCGTAGCACAACCTTTCTAATTTGAGAACATGCAGTGCCCTAGATCAATTTAAGAACAGTTTCAGTAGTTTCAGGCTGACATCAACAAAAACAACAGATCAACAGATCGTATACTAAATCACTGTTTTAAAGCGATAGACAATTTTAACGCAATTCTGTATTTCATAAAGAAGGGGAATCCCCACCTTTGCGGTGTGGCGGTGTTGATGTTTTTTTAATACAGTGATGCGGTGAATAAAATCTCAACTTGCGGTGTTGCGGTGATCTCAAACCTTACGGTGTGTGATGTTTGTGTTTTTTTGCGTTGCGGTGTTCGGTGAAATGAAATTACTTGCGGTGCTGGGGCTTCTTGTTTGACCTTTTCCGCCAAACTTAAATTTGGCCTAAATTTAGCATGTAGACTTCGTCAATCCGTGCTAATTCATGACAAATATGTACCATCGAGATTGCTAATTTGTAACAAAATACAGATCAACACTCTCCAGTCAAGCTTTGCCTGCCAATCCGAAACTATTGTTTTAAACTTGACAAGTAACTTGACCTCTGGCACCCGGAGCTCATGGTTCTGTAAACATGTGGAGGAGCGAGGACAGAAAGAATTCCGGAAATTTTGCAATCGTCAAGGCCTAATAGAATGTATTGTTGACTACGGAACTTTTTTCTACGAAAAAAGGAAAAGGTGGCGAAAACTACCGGCCACAAAATATATTCAAATGTCGCGTCGGCAGGCCGGAGAACGAAACCTTTCTAAGTTAAGGAAGCGCATTTGGTAAGTTTGCAACTTACACAAGTTAACCTATATTTTTTTCATTTCCTCGTTGCCATTCTTTATATCTGAATGACTTAACTTACAGTCTAGGGTAGTCCAGAGGTTGCAGGCTACTTACTAGCTGCGGAATTAAAGCAATACTTTCAGTCAAGAGAGTGCCCCAGTCAGCTCCAGTCAGCTCCAGTCAGAGGGTTACACAAAGAAAAGTAAGCTAAGTAAAAGGAGAGAGGGATCTGGGGTGAAGGCCTCTTCTCTTTTCCTTCGTCCGCTTCTTTCGCGCAAGGTTTCTTCTTAAGGACAAGAAAACTAAATGATTTAATACAGGCATCAGTAGTAAAGACGTGTGGGGAATGAAAAGCGTTGTAATGTGTTTATTTTGTGGAAAACTGTTGAGGTATAAAAGTATTACTTTGTGCAGATGAACGAATCATGGCGCTAAAAATATGTGTTGCGGACTTGCGGTGACGATGTTTCGTTGACTTTTCTTGCGGTGATGCGGTGTTCGTTAAATTTTTTGTGGTGTTGCGGTGTTCAGAACCCGGGCCCATGCCCCCTCCATAAAAGACTACACACACAAAATGCACAATATTCTGAAAACGTCTTGATCATTTGTAAGTCAACAAGATTATTATGAGAGTATTGGATCGGCTACTCATTTACAGATGTACCTTAATATTTCATGTTCTTTCATGAGACTTTGCTTCGCAACCAACTGTCCTTTCTTTTCTTTATTTCGTAACATGTTAAGGTACTTTATTTTGTGTTGAATTCTCCAATTGAAGATAAAGTAATTAAAGCGTTGCTGTTTTTAACACGCCAAACAGGAAATTGACTTTCATACACAACTTGTCATCACCTGATCACTGGACTGTAAGAATGTGCTCTTGGAGTCGAGATTTTTATGTCCGTTGGCCGAATTAGAGAGTCTAGATTATAGAGGGTTTCTTGTGAAAACAAATGTGTGAGGATTCTGATAGGAAACTGTACTTAATAGGGAGATATCCATAGCGCAGAGGCTCCGTGAGGAGAGGTTCCACCGTATGTGACAGTTAAATCTGATAAGGCTAGCCCTTGGAAAGGTTACGCAAAAGCTTTAGAGGGGCGTGACTTCTTGTGGTTTGTGGTATTTTCTAGCAATAATACGATTTTGTTTTGGTCGCTATAAATGTAGAACTCGTTGCTAACCTACATGAATCGTGTTCGTGCAAGTCATGGCCCGGGCTTCTAGTTTGTCAGAGACACCACAAGCGTCGATTGCTAGTTCATGCGATCGGCGAGTTTGCGACTTAAATAAGCTAGTTTATCGCTTCAATGCAGAGACCCCTTGGAGCTATTTCCGAGACGGAGTTCCTCTCGCAAGTTCAGTTGAAAGAGGGCGGAAGAAAAGGGATCTTAAACTAAAGAAGATTTACACTCGCAAACGGAAAAAGATCAATGCCAGAAGAAACAGACCCTATAAAGACATAGATGCAATGTCTTTGTTGTGTTCGTGCGATAAAGGTTGCTTGATGCGTCGGCCATCTCATGAATGTCGACAAATGATACAGGATTTGAGAGCAGCTTTTTATCAAAAAAGTTACAACGAACAAAATTATGTTCTTTTAGGACTAATGGAAGTCAGAGTTTGTCCTACTGGGCGCAGAACGATTACTTACAGGGTACCAACGCTAGGAACGGTTTGCAGAGGGGCTTTTCAAATATGTTACGGATTTTCCCGCCGAAAACTCCAAGTTCTTCTCAAGAAATTAGAGGAGGATGGTGTCTCTATCCAACAAGACATGAGAGGACGACACGGAAATAACGCAATGAGACTTTTGCCAGAGGCGAGGAGGGCTGTAACTGACTTCATTTGTTCCAAAAAGGCGACTGTATCTCACTACAGAAGATCAAAAACTCAGAAACGATACTTTGACTGTCGCACCTCTATGCGCAAGATGTGGAGAGAATTTGTTAAAGTAAACCCGAATCTTAAAACAAACCATTCAGGGCTAAAAAATAAGGGACCTGTAATTAGTTTTTCCACCTTTAGAAACATATTTAACGAGGACTTGGGAGACTTACTCAGCTTTAGAAAGGCCAGGGTAGATACATGTCAGTACTGTGATGTAATTCAGAACAAATTGAATATTATACGTTTAGAGGTCAAAAATGGTAACTTCAGTAATGTTAATGAATTAGAGCGATTACAAAACGAACACAACGCTCACTGGCTTGAAAGTGAAAGAAGATTCGCTTGTATGAAATATGACATGGTTATCCTCTCGAAGAAAAACTGAATAGTTTCAATGGCTTTTTCTTTCGAACTCTGAACTCAGTAACAGACAGTGGAACTGAGCAGCATTGATATTGTAAAGAAATGAAGATGGCATGATAGTGTGATAAAAATAAAACAACTGTTTTTAAATATGACTTCTGTTTTCCTCATGTATTATTTCTATAGCATCGATCGTTGAAACCTCTCGTCAGGCTCGGGACGGCTGTTTTCCAAATGAATACAGACACACGCGGGCTCTCAGAAAAAAACGTCACGGACATGTGTTTAATCGGTTAAATTGTGAGCCCGCCCAAAATTAAACGTTAGACATATTTCAAAGCAAATTTTGTTATGTCATGTGTGTTTCCTTTGTGTGTGAATTTTTTTGTTCACAACCCGTTCGATTTCAACACTACTTGTACCGTAGCATTTAGAATAAAACTAATCCCTTTCGCTATCTTGCTACAATCCCAAGGGTCTGTGTGATCAGACGAAATCGGGTAGATAATAGCTGTTGCTGTGTGCTGCTCAGTAGCACTGTGTAATTAAAGCAAAAAATAGATAGAACTGCCGGACTGTGTAGAATAGTCAAACACCCGAAGAAAAACAGACTGATCAAACATGTCACGCCATTTTGAAATTCTTTATTTTTGTGATAACATTGTTAACAAATAAAAATCTGTAATTATTTCAACAGGGTAATTAGCAAGCGGTTCACGATATTTGTCAGCTCGAAAAACAGATCAATTAAGCGGGTGTCCATATTCCACTGGGTAGGCTAATGTTTCCAATTCAAGAAATTGGAGTCGTGATCTCAGTTTTCCAATCAGTTTTTTCACTTCAACGGTCAGCTTTTTACTGTAATGCTATATAGGCTTTTATCGTTGTTGTTTAAATTGTAACGTCTTTTCTCAGATGTAAACAGTCCCTGAAGAAGTCAGGCCGTGCCTGACGAAATATTGGAAAATACAAAACAGTTAACCCCAACCGTACGATCAGCCTTCTTCAAGCCTTTAAATTTGCTGATCAGAACCTACCAGGTTCCGGTACTTTTGATTTGTCCGTTGGCCCTTTCTAGAGTTTAAAGTTTTTTGTTAATTTCCAATCATACCGTCATGCCGAACACCCACACGGGCCGAGCTGACCATTCTACAAATCTCTATAAATGTAGCTACTTATTGACTATTAGTTAATTCAGACATCTTCCAAGCTGATTAAATTTCAACTTTTTCTACACCTTGTGTATTCTCAAGATTGCAATAAAGGACAATAACTAAATCTGGGCATTCTTAAGTTGCAAGGCCAGATCTCGTATCAAGATTTTTAAATCTTCGCAATGCTAGAGACTTGTTTTAGCAGAGTAGATTTGATCTTCAAGAAGGATCACCCTGCGAAAGTATGACGGAACCTTCAAAAACTCATTAACTGATTAAATGAACAGTGACTAACCGGTTTTTGCTGCTTTTTCGTCTTCCGGTACGGTATTTAAACATGTCTAGCATTTTTGAGAATTGTCTTCGACGCTTGAGTTGACCCGTTAAACATGGGCTGTAAAGTTATCCAAAACGGTACGTTCAAATGAATCGGCGAGAACAAAAAGAAAGCAACGGCAAATTAAAGTTACCGCTTCATCATAGATTAACTTTATTTACACAGTATGCATAGGCCAAAGAAACCTACATTCCAAGTGATAACAAGCGAAAACAAAACCTATATGCCTTTACTGTAGTTCACTGCCTTCATTTTCTTCACTTGTCGAACTTGGCAAGGATTCATAAAATCGAATAGCAGATTGGGATAAGTACTTCTGGGCTAGTTTAACACAAGATCGTTTAACATCCTCACGGATTGCCCTATTTTCTCGTCTCACAGTTGTGAGAAGTTCTGGCCTAAGCTCCATGCATTGTTTTTTCTTTAGGAAAGAAATTTTCCTTGGAAGCTGTCTAGAATCCATTCCAAATCTTACAAACACATTGTCTGGATGATGTACCAATTGAAGGTCTCCGTTCTCGTCGACTGTTTCACCGTAACCAAAATTAAGCCAGACGATGTTTTTTACTTCAAATCTTTCCCTCTCCAAGTCCTCATTCCGACTGACGTAACGCAATCGGAGGAACGATTTGTAGTCTTTTATCATATCCAGTGTAACCCAGTAAACTATCACGTTCGATAGCCCCTCGCGTTCTAAGACCGTTGCCCATTTACTTGGAATGTCAATGACTTCGTGCCTTTGGAAAACATTTTGTATAGTTCCAAAGCGTCTATCACACACAGAGTAAGTGTGACCTTCTAGCAGAAATTTCAGGTCTGCCCTCAGGAACTGCCCACGTCGTACAATAAAGTCGAGGTAGAAGAATAAGAAACATTCCTTGAACTGCCCAGGGGCATTATCACACCAAATAATTAGGTGGTCATGCTTTCCAAGCTTCTTCTCAAGTTCAATAAGTAAATGGTCCAAAAGAGATATGACTTCATTTGGTCCGGTGGTGCCAACAGTCTCGTCATAAAAGAAACAATAAATGTGGTCATCGCTTGCACAGTACATACCAAGATGGTGTGTTTTTAGCTTCGCACAAAAGTAGGAGTCCTGCGAAGAGACTTTAGGAGTCTTGAGCGTTTTGTCAAAATCCAACTGCAAGGTAATAGTCTTTGGGAACATCTTCCTCTGGATGTGCGAAATCTCTTCACCAGACGCCGCTGTTCGTTGCATTTCTGTGTCAAAGTGAGTAAAGAGATCGAGTGCAATACGCGTCTAGTGTACGCGAAATGTTGCACACACTGAGTATGCATGCAGCTCACTTGTACCGCGCATATATAATGCTGTTTCATCCATATTACAAAGCATTGGTATTAAGCCGGAAAATACTGGAATGATCGATACTGTCGTTACAGAAATCGTTGCACGTGTTAAGGTGTTCAAGAGATCAGATCAACGTGCTTAAGTAAAGGCATTCTGGAATCATCATAAGGGACGTCACACAACGTACGTTTCGCCAAAACTGAGAAGCTTCCAGTACATTAGTGTCACAAAAGAGGCTGTTTCTAGAGTGTTAATGCTGGATGCAAGGAATGTAATGAATTAATGCTTTTACTTCTCTCAAAAGTTACACTAGATTTGTGGGTAAGCATGCATCCAGGAAACAAAATCGCTTCAAAAGACCGGATCACGAACTTTACATTCTTGATTCGCCGAACTTCTTCATAACGGTCATCTTTGGCAGGGACCGCGCAGGAGTCCCCAACTTTTGCGAAGTGAAATAAAAATGAAAATAATAATGCAAATAACAAAGAAGAGGAAAGAAGAAATTCACAAGTTCGTAAAGGAAGAAAGTCGTCATTATGATTAAAACAGTCCTAAGAAAGCACGCGCACTGATTGGTTAAAAATCGTGTTTGTGTAACTCGATGGACAGAACTAGCGCGCGCTGTTGACGTAGTGATGGCGCGAGCAAAGAGAATTTACATTTTGATATCCAAAATCAACAAGTTGTTTTCCTTCTTCTCGTCGTGGTGTTTTCTAACAGAAATAGAAAACATGTACTTCGTGTTTCTATCGAGTTATACAAACACTCGTGAAAGTTTGAGAGAACTCGAAAAAGCTGTGGAAACACTCGCCTGCGAAGCATTTCTCGTTCTCCCAAACTTCCACTCGTGTTTGTATAACTCGATAGAAACACGGTACATGATTTCTATTTCTTAATTAGCTAATTAGACACACATTTAACTAACAGGCAAAATAATGATAAGTACTATAACAGTAATAATAATAATAATAATAATAATAATAATGTTGATGACGATGATGATAATGAAAATGATAATGATAATGTTTAATGCTTATATTACGTTTTTTTACATCTAGACATGATCAAAAGCGAGGAATAGTAACGCGGCAATGAATATTAGTAGCTGTTTCTTTCCTAATGCAATGCTTTACTGCAGGTTTATGTCCTCTAACTGTTTTTGTTTTCGGCGAGCGGACCTCTTAGGAAACTGAACAAAGACTGAAAACGTGGCTGCGCTCAACGACGACGCGAAGTGGTTGACGTAAAATTGTTGGATTCTTTACTTGTTTAAAAGTTACTAGTCTCATTGACAATTTTCATTTGCTAATTTGTATAAACGACCAGTTTTCAAAGGGGTGCGTTTTTCAGGAGAATCTGAAAAATGATTTGTGATCTTGGATGATATGGATTCTTCATTAAAAAAACGGAGGATCCTAAAAGGGTTTATTTGCCATGACAACGCATGCACGAACGTCTGTAAGATTTCAGCTCTAACACGAAAACACCATTCATCACTGTACCATTTGCATATATCCTACTATAAGGAGTACTACGGGTCCATTTAGTTAAAAATACAATACAAAAAAAGGAATAGTTTTGCGATTGATTAAAACAGGTGATTAAAAATAAACACGCCGTCTAAATTACAAGTTGACAACTCTCAACAGTATTTAAGCTGTAGGAAAGTTCTTACAATTGCTGTAAAGTACCTTTTTCGCGTAGTTTTTTTTTCCGTAAAATTCGCCCGAAATATACCTTTCATGACCTCCTTGTGATATTGAAATGTCGAGAATAAAACGGTTCAGTGAGAACGTCAAGTATGGTAATTCTTGTGCTCCCATTTTGTACCAAAAAACGCTCATGAAAAATACCTTTTCCGATTCCTTTCCCTTAGAAAAATCGCTCAAACGGTGAATCTCATGCAAAAATCTGATCACGGAAGAATGCACCCATAGTGTGATCCGTTTGATGATTTTAGGTAATGACTTTGACTGCATTTAAGTCTTTCCCTAAAAACTACCACTGAATTCTCCCAAACATACTCACAAAGACGTTTAAAACTGTAATTAAAAATAGCCTGTTTTCGTGCTACGTTCCTTTTTCTTCCGTGGGAAAATTTTGGGTTCCATTAATTAGCGCCAAATTCCCATACTCTTTAGAGACATTCGACATTTTGAGTTTTGTTAGGGCATTCTGCCGCGTGATAAAATGTCAAGTTTTGGAAACGTTAGACAAGTGATGCTTAAACAGAGACGAGGCGCAAAATGCCCTTTTTTAACAAAATTTGTAAGCCTTGGTGTCGACAAAGGAGCGAGGGACAGCTTTGTGTCAACTAGTGAAGCCTTCGAGGCGTATTGTGCTGCAGTGGCCATATGGACTGAAGGCGATAGTCTGCATGGTCAGACAAAATACCTCATCAAGAGAAAAGCTTTTGATAAGGCAAGTCCTTGAGAACAACACAGTTTATTTATTTTGTTCCTTCTCCTTTTGAAGTTATTGTAGGCTCTTTTGAGACTTTCACTGCGGCAGGTATATTTTGCAGGTTGCAGGTTGCAGGTTGAAACAACTTGTTTCTTTGAATCAAAGTCGAATAAACCCCATCCTCGGAGACCCAGGGGCAGTTAATGGGGGCGCGAGGAAAATAAATCGGCGCGACGAAAGGTTTCACGAAAGTTTACAAGGAGGTGTGAAAGAGCCCCTGGGAACCGACTCTCACCAGACCATTTCCAAACGGCTTGGCGAATGCTGGCTCCTGATTGGGCAGAAAATTCCTTTGTATTATTCTGCCCAATCGGCGAACGGCAGCTTCTGAGGTACTTTGGTGTGTTCTTACACGGCCATCGTTGCATGATACTTTTCTCGATCGTACTTGCGAGGAAAACTTTCAATTTAATTTACTTCAGTGAGCCATAGAAATTCGGGAAATCATTTTGGTTGTTAGCAAGAAAGATACTCCACGATTCAGCGGGAAAATTTTCGTTTCGACCGATCAAAGGTATCGTAAAATAGTGTCTTGTTTATTGGCGAGTCGATTTTACCTTTCTTTCATTTCTTAAGCTTCGGTTAATTGTAGATACTTTCCCGCACTACGTCCATTTATTTTGGTATACGAGCACCAAATCTTACCAAGGAGTCGACAGAAAATTGCACCGTATTATGCAGTTGAAGTGAATTTTCAATCGATTGTAGGCTACGAGGCCAGGATTTATCGATCTGATTACATATTGACATTACCTCTCCAAATGCGCCGAACTCCACTGGAAATCCACTGAAGAAGGGCTATGCTATGTTTCACAATTTGACGCTTTTGCATATTTCTATGCCATCAGTAATTTTTTATTTTCTTTTGAATATAAGTATCACGCATCGCCCAAGGATTACAAAGTTGCCAAAGTTGGCTTTCGTACATTTTAACTTTCCTTTGTTTTGTAATTTATCTGTTTATTTGTGGGCTTCCTGTAAAGTAGCTTTTATCTAAGTGGAGTGCCACGTAAAATAAAGTTCTGTCTGTCTATCTGTCTTCCTCTACATTCCTCTCCAAATGCTACCACCATGGAATCACAAACAAGAAAAATTATCGTTTTCTTTATTGACAGGGAAATGTGTTTGTGTTTAACAAATGCTTATCACTGACATGAAACAGACTATGGCCTCTTCAGGGCAGCCAATAATGAGGCAGTTTGTTAGCATTCATCTGCAACAACAAATAAAGGGAAAGCATTATTTTCAGTTGCTGGCAGAATAATTTCTGTTCTGTACTCTCAGGGGGGACTTCGTTCCAGCAAGATTTCAAAAATCTCCCAGCCATGAAAAAGGCAACAGCAGTAATCACCAATAAAATGATATTGTGGACATTGCAGGACATCCAAATCAAAAACAGCTCTTAAATACAGACACCAAAGTGACAGGGCTGACTTTCTGTATTATGAAAAGTGCCTGCATTATAGAGGTGGAGATTGTTTGAGTTAGGGTTTCCCATGACCAAGTCCAAGTGAATTGCCCATTAGGAGAGGTTTGACTGCAGGCACCTGGGGATGACAGGTACAGTGGGCATAGCCAATGATGACAAACTACACCTTTAGTAGGAAAATGTACTAGCTGGTCAATTTAGAGGTGCTCATCACAAAATTCCAACAGCTTAACAACCTTTCAATGTCTTCCCAACTCATCTTTCCCAGCCAGAAGACCAGGGGTCAGGCAGTTGCAACCCATTACAAGAATGCAATCAAAAACCACACAAAGGCCTACATGTATAAATGATATTTATTGCAATTAACTACAACAGTGACAATCAAGCCAGCTACGCTGTAGGTAATGGTGCATGTAATTTTTCTATTTTTCTTGTTTACTTTGAGAAGGGCATTATAAGGTTATTATAAGGAAACACTGTTAAAGATTGCATTGAAGTTCTGAAAGTTGCTGGCATCAGGACTAAACATTTAAAATATCAGTTCAGTTTTGACTCTAAGTTGTTTTCATTTAGAATGAATGCTATACCGAGTAATTGCATTGTGACTAAACTTGATAGACAACAAATGCAAGGAAACGATGTTATGAGATTGTTATATTTCGATATAAATCTATATCATCTTCGGACTAGGCGGGATACAGGTAGAAGAGATTTAAATACTGCGAGATTGTACAACAGCATTACCACGTGAAAATGAAAAACAAAGAAACGAAACTGTCAAGAGAATAGGCGGAGTTCCCTACTGGCTTTTAAGCCATTGTTCAGAAATGGTGTTGAACGCTTGATATGATAAGCTTCTTTATATAGTAATAGATTCCAATTATCATCGCGGTCTATTATGTTTGTGTTAGTCCGAAGATGATATAGATTTATATCGAAATATAACAATCTCATAACATCGTTTCCTTGCATTTGTTGTCTATCAAGTTTAGTCACAATGCAATTACTCGGTATAGCATTCATTCTTTATCTTCTAAAGCTATCAGCAGGTAATGGATTTTGTTTTCATTTCTGCGTGTGATTTGACGATAAAGTTTGCAGAAGGCTTCTGACTGTAATACCGTATTTAATATTAAAGCTCATTAGTCTTGGATAAATTCTATGCTCAGAATATTGAGCAAAATAAGAATTGAAATTTTTGAGCAGAGTAAGCCAAAACATCAGCAATTTATAATAATACTAAAATCAGACAGTCACGTAATGCAGGAGTCAATGTAATCCCCCACCCCCCCCACCCCGGGACAAGGTGGGGATTTGTTGCAAACCTAATTTCAAATATTAACAAATTCCCCAGACCCTGGGGAAGCTGTCCGCCTATCAAAGTCCTCAAATGCTCCCACCATGTGGGGCTTGAGATCTCCTATAAACAAACAAAATGCAAATCAACCTTCAGGCGTTTCTCAGGAGAAGACTTGAGGGCGACGCCTGTTTTTTGAGACAAG
>CAXHUQ010000179.1:0-20296 GCA_964020085.1 Micromussa lordhowensis
AAGCCAGGTAATGCAGCTATAGCCCAGTCATTACTTTCTCTTCAGAAAATCAAGACTTTTTCTATTAATGAACAAATGAATATTCAGTATGGGTTCTGTTACATTTTAGGGGCCTAACAATTTTGGATTAAGGATATACTGTAGATTCAGGGTTCTTATATAGTCAACAACTGTCATCAATTTCCTTACAGTCAGAACGAATAAAAAATGACTACATTGAACTACATTGCATGCCCTACATATGACTACATTGCATGCCCTTTCATATGATTGTCATATAATTCAGTCCCAAACAGTAAATGGGCCCAAAATACCCAGCCTGGCTGGGGTAAGTTTGCAGATACCCAAACATAACCTCTGCTAATCCCAGCAAGCTGGCCCAGTTCCCCTCTAAATAGTAACTAATATACTGTACAGTAGACAGATTTACAGCATACAGTATATTTCCTAGTTACTGTATATATAACCACCAGCAATTTAATACTCTTTCAAATAACACATTAAGAGAGCTTTGTTTATTTACTGCAGGGGAATAACAAGAGCACACCGTGCGAATGACTGGGAAATTATGTGTTCAGCAAAGCAAGAAAGATCGTTATTTCACACAATAACTTACATACTTGACAGCTGGACTTAATATACAACGCAAACAAAGATTGCTTGACAATGTCAATTCTTCGTAAAATTAAATATTGAACACGTTCGTTTAAGAAGAAAATCAAACACATGTGAAAAAATACAGCCAAACCAACTAACTTGATTCCAGCAGACGTACAATATATATATATTGTTTTACATAATTAGACTCAAATTTAAAAACGACATTGCGACATGCCGACATGTCACAACAACATTTAATACTTAACGGCTATCACAGTACAGTTAGTTCATAGGCAAGAATACAAGAAATATTTCACTGAAAAGAAAGCTGAGAAAAAACTGTGATTAACCTACCTTAGCAGCATTATAATCTGCCTGCAATCCGGCTTGAATATCTCCTAAAATTCGCGAACAACCAACGTCGTTTGTCGAATCCAAGCTTTCAACAGAACCGCTTATATTTCGAGTCATTTGGGGTGTTGCTGAATCTTCAGCTTCGTCCGAGGGATCCAATGGATCCAATTTGGCCTCAACTCGAACTGAAGTTGACGCTTCGTCTTCTTCGTGCAAGAATTCGGTGGAAATCGTTGGCGAGACGTCGTAATCCATTGCTGCTTTCCACTTACGACCTCTTACTACCTCTCTCAAACGTTTCATGAGGTCGCCTAGCCAACGAACGAAGTTTTTAAACTAATTAAAACCGAACACCAGCGGCTAAAAACCGCATAAATAAAACAAAACCTTAACAAGGATGCTTGGACACTCGATATAAAAAACCCTTTTCCTCAGACTTCGGCCGAGCACACATAGATTTGTGGGGAAATGCAAATTTGAAAAAAAATTTATAATCCTATGCTTCCTACGCACAAGTATGATGGCGTGACTTTGAATGACTTCCGCTTAGACTTTGATACACGCGTGACACGCGTGTTGCGTGGGAAGAGACCTAAACCTGTGCCTAAATTGTTCCTAAACATTTACACACAGCATACATATATACAGTATGTGGCAATATGTGGAAGTTAGTGAACTGGTGGAAGTTTGAAAACTAAAGTTCAAACCACTGGTTCAAACAGAGGCTCAAAGGTTGGTTTGAATGTAGAGTCACAATTTCGCATTTTCGTGGCGTATGAATACATACTTAGATTTTTGAAAGGAAGAAATTGACCTAGATTTATGGTAGGAATGAGAGTTGTTAGGGATGAATGGGATGATGAGAGGTTATATAACAGAATATGCTTCTTATGGGGCCCATATTCTTTAACTTTAGATTGAAAGTCAACAAACAAGACAATGGGTGCTAGAATGTGGTAATCTCATTCAACAAATTATATACTTTATTACTTTCTAGTTCTAAATATGCAATGAATGTGGTCTAATTTGTGCTCTGTTTGCTTCGCCATTTTTGTCTCTTTGAATTAAAGTATCCAGCACAATTAAGCTATGCCTGTAGGTCTGTTGTATTAGTGTTGTATTAATAGCGTTAAGCTACTTCAGTCGCTCAATTATAATACTGTACATATCCTGTGAACTTCCAAATTAAGTACCTTCCTGACATTACCCTACTTGACCATTTTCCTGTCTACCACCACACTTTTCTAGTTGTCAAGTAGAGAGGACTACCACTCAATGGGTTAATCGTGTTTACTTTTCAAGCGAACCAGGACACAAATTGAACATAACTAAAAACTCCCCATCTTGGATACACCAACTTGACAGTCAAGGTTATGCTGTTGTGCCAAATGTCCTCAACCCAATTGAATCCGATCACATTATCGACAAAGCATGGGAGTGGCTCTCTGCATTTGGGACAGGTATAAAGAGAAATGACCAGAGCACATGGACAAATGACCGCTGGCCAAATAATTTCAATGGTATAATTCAGACATATCGGATTGGCCATGTCCCATTTGTATGGCAAGCTCGTACAAATACAAAAGTGATTGATTTATTTGAAGAAATTTGGGGAACTCGGGAGCTTTTGACAAGTTTTGATGCCGTGGGTATTCTTCGTCCAGCTGAGATGGTGAAAGATATGAATATTGTACCAAGTTGGTTTCATACAGATCAGAGTCCAAAGAAGGAAGGATTTCATTGTGTACAAGGTGTCCTTAATTTGGAAGAGGTTAGTTTGGATATTCTGCTGTTCAACCCATTAGATACACCCACTGCATGAGTGGCAGCACTTGCCCTTTCACAAGTAAAATAGTAATTATGCAGTCAACTTGAAACCTGCTGACAGTTTTAGAAAATGAATCAAATTGGTGTGCATAGTTTCATCAAATTGTGCTTTTTGCATCAAATTCACAGTGACTCACATTTTTTGTCATGATTTTAATCTATAGGCTTCAATTGAAGATGCAGGATTCACTTGCTACCCTGGAAGCCATAAGTTTCACAAAGAATTGTTCCTGCACAATAATAACTATGATGTCACAAGAGATTTTAATGTGATTTCTGAAGAGGACCTCCATTGGGTCGAGCACGAAAAGGGTTTGGTACCCACTCGAGTACCAGCCCCCAAAGGCGGATTCATTCTCTTTGACAGCAGATTACTTCATTGTAATGCCCCCGCACGGCTGCCCCGCAAGAATCCAAGATGGCGTTATACGTTATATATTTGTATGACACCGCGAGCATGGTCTGACCAACACACGCTGCAGGCGCGAGTTGAGGCATTTCGAAATCAACGAATGACAACGCACTGGCCACATCACGTGGGTTTATTTCCAGATGACCCAGATTTTCCAATGTTGCCACATTTTGAGTTGGGCGATGTTGGGGAGAAACTAGTTGGTATGAAGGATTACAATGGCAACGAACTGGTTTTTGAAGAAGGGATTGCCTCCAATAGTAACTTTAAACCCCATGATCGACCGAGCCTTTGAAACAACGTACAGTAATATATAAATCCAGTTGCATGTAATTGGACAACAACTTTGGACCACTAGCCAGTAGTTTAATAACCCAAATCCCAATAGGCCTTAGTAGTAATAGTTAATGGCAGTAATAGTTGATAGTTATAATGGCAATGAACTACTTTTTGACTGACCCAATAGTAGTGTTAAGCCCCATAATCGACTGAGTCTGAAGTAACGTAATATATAAATTCAGTTGCGGTGTACTGTAAGTGGGCAACAACTTTGCGCAAGTAATAGTCAACCCTATAATATAGTTAACAGCAGTAATGGTTAGTGGATTATAATGCCAATGAACCAGTTTATAATGATAAGGACTGGCAAGTGGCAATGGCGTTGCTTATCGAGCATACACATCGACTCTACGAAGACATCTCAACCGATCAGACGTCCCCGCAGATTTTATCTACGTCAACAACAGCACGGAAACCTACACTCATGCCATTCTGATAAAGGCCCGAAAACTGAGTCATAAGCTCAAAAAAATAACACTCTAATACAAAAAATGTCAATGACTGCAATTTGTTTAAAATTTGGCAATGTGATTGGTTAGGGAATAAATGCCGAAAGGTGTTCTCCCTTTTCTTCATGCGTAAAAAAATTCGCCTAGTGAAAAAAAGGGCAGGCTTACATAATGACAGGATTACGGGGTAATTGGTAAATGTCAACTGGGAATTTTCCCGATTTTTCCCCTGTTACCGATTGGATATTTTTTCCTTTTACAGTAATTACTTTGTATTTGTGTAAATACTGTATGAATTTAATGAAACTACACTAAATTACAAATCTTCAATAGTATCAAAAACCACAGTTAAGATTTGTAGTTTGTGGTTATTTCCGCACAGCCAATAATATCCTCGCTATTTTCAAAATATGGAACTCCGAAATTTGACCTTCTGCTATTCCTTATGCGCTCTTTTCAACTTTACCAACGATTTTTCATTCGTCCTATCTTCTCATCTAGCGGCACTGTGAACAGGTCTGACTCAATGGAATTTTCTTTATTAACCCCTCATTGACCAGGGCCCAGGGGCCGGTTGTTCGAAAGGTGGATAGCGCTATCCGTTGGATAGTGATTTTTTCAACCTTCGTAAAAAGGGGCAAAGCAGGGCGAAATGTCCGATTTAGCCAACGAAATAAATAGTAAAGCCTTTAATGAATACCAATCCTTATGTTATGTTATAACGATCAATGAAAAATTTTACGAAGGTTTTAAAAAATCACTATCCAATGGATAGCGCTATCCACCTTTCGAACAACCGGCCCCATAGGAGGTCTCCCATTGACGAGTAAAATCGTTCGGCGTCAGCCAGAGTACGGCATCGTTTACACGAGACCGGATTCGCATGGTCACGACATCAAATTTAGCCATATCAAAGCGATTTTAGATCCCAAAATTGTAAAAGTACGATCAATTCAACAAAATCAGCTAACTGAAAGAAGCTTAGGGTCAGGGTGGTGCCGGTAAAATGACTTAAATTGATGTCGTGACGATGCGAATCCGGTGTCGTGTAAACGGGGCCAGAATACTAAAGCAACACTGGCCACTAGAGGGTTAAACGTTCAAGGTAGTGCCCTCATGCCAGATCAAAGGATAAATGATAAAGGATAAGGATAAAGGATAAGGATAAAGGATAAAGGATAAAGGATAAAGGATAAAGGATAAATGATCAAAGGATAAAAGATCAGGCACACGTAATTTGAAAATTTTCCAAAAAAATTCCGCTTTCTAAAAGTCAAAATACATATCAGCGGTGAACCCCAACTTTTCGAGATTAGGCAAACAAGCGTACTTGATCATGAGAGGTGGACCACACATGAGGATCTGAGTTTGATCCCCAGCAGCAGGCAAGTGATCATTAATCATGTCGGCATTCACAAACCCGCTGCTGTATTTCCAGCCTATAGATAAAGTGATATATATTAGTATATATATTATGTATGGATCTGGATAGACATGAAGATGTTGACGAGAATGACTCAAGAGTGAATGAGCAAAAATTTTGGGTTAAACACGAGGAATAAATGCATATTTTGGAGCATCCATGCATGTATTATTTTATAAACCCAGCAACAAAAGATTTTAATTCAGTTTCACTGCTCATAAACTCATAGCATTGACAAACTGAATAGCTCATAAGAGCAATATCGTATCTCTATATACGACGTGTAAAACTCTTTTTTATCGCTCTGGCGGAAACCTCATATTTATGAAACAAATGTGACCAAATATTCATACATTAAGGTCAGTGGCGTAGCCAGCTCGATAATGGTACGGACTTTATGTAGCCCTACACAAAGGTTATGATGAGATGGGGTCTGGGTCAGACTCTATATAGATATTTTATATACATACTTCAGTAGAAGCCCGGATGTAAAATTATACACTTCGTGTAGGGCTACATAAAGCACATACCTCGATAATTGGGGGCCCATGCATATTCATATATTCGTGTTCTGCGTGTACACCTCTAAAAAACCTGTTTGCAGGAAATTGCTAGGTTTTGCATTGCACATTCATCAGTGCTCTAGGGAATTATTGTATTTGCCCAATGATATGAAAAACATACCTTCCGGGGGTCGGTCTAACGTGTACCACAGCTTAAAACGATCTGAGTACTTTTCAACAATTTCTTCGAGCTCTTCTCTGAGTAAAATATCTTTCTCAGTCTAAGAAAACAGAAATAAATGCGAGACATATAGAGAAAAAACCTGAAAATTATTTGTCATATACAGGTATAGACATTTACAATTAGAGACATATACTGTAACCATTAGATGTCGAATTTCGTTGCTGATGTATACGATTATGTGGTCCCAAATGAATGTATAATTGCGCAGGAGAAACTTTTAGGTAAAATCACAGTATAAATTGCTAGTGTAAATGTACAGTACATTTAAATCTACAAAAATCCAAATCAATACAAACAACAGCAGTCACTTCATCCTTCTTACCTGGTTAGCAAAAAGTAGAGACATTTGGGTATAATCGTTGTCATCTTTAAGGATGTCTCGAATGATCTGTAACATAGGTGTAATACCTACGTATGCAAAAAATGTGAAAATAACTGAGAAACTTGCTATATGATGATAGCACACTACCCATGCAGTGCAACGTGAAGGGTAAGTCTTACATGCATGCGCGAGTTGGAACGATCTGTATAGTCACAGTTCAATGGGAGATTATAAAGAATAGGATATATTTGTCAACCTATACAGAACCAAGGTCTGCTAATACTGTTATTTTGCCTGTCCTTTTTCCTCAACTTGCGCTTTCAAATTAGCTATGTATATCAAGAATAAATGGCATCAAGCCCATGCGGACCTCTCCGTTGCCCCACCAAACGAGTTTGAAGGTTTGATAGTATTTGGCATGTTTAATGAGCGTTTCTTAATTTTCCGAAAAGTTAAGTTATTCTCGATCCGGGTATGATGCCCTAGTAAAGAGGCATAAGGGCGTGAAAAACATCGGTGCATTTTCCCACGCTTCGTGTTGGTTACCTAAATACTATACCAGGATTGGAAAAAAGTGTATTTCTGCGTGTAGCTCAAAATGCACACAGAACACCTACCTGTACCACCAGCGATCATACCCAGTTGTCGACAATGACGACACACTGTTTTGTCCTTCGATTCCTCAATAGAAAACTGTCCTGAAACGTTAAACGGATATTATTAATATCAGTTTATCGCTGGACAATAACGTACTGTATACAGTGGGTGCCAAAAGTATGAGTGCACTCAAATTTTAGGTTGAAATTTGGCAAATTCAGCATTATTGGTAGAATTACATGTGTATAGATAGAAAAATCTTGGTCAGTTTAGCAAAAGCGCCTTTGTTGTGACGAAATACTGCATGACCATTACTATTTTGATGTCCATATTTCAGATAAGCACACCATGATAAAGAAATAAACATCAAATCTGTGCCACATACAGACTACCTTGGCCTCCATATTTTGTTATAATTTTACATATTTCAGAAACGATTTTGTCCTTATTTCACCATCTAATGCAAAACCAGCTATAACTGATTTATTAGAGGTGGATTTTTTTTTCATTTCCTCCCATAATCATCTTTTATGATGAAATTTTATCATCCTGGGTCTTCACGCTCCATATCGTTTAGTTTATCTGGGATCATAAAATTTAGATACCGCTAAATCAGATGTCAGCTCTGTGGCAAACCATTTTTCTCTTATAAGTAAATCAGCTTTTAAGAGGAAAATGGTTTGCAAATGCAATAACAACTAGACCGCCGTCTTCAAATTTTAATTTCCTTCTATATATAACCTATGCGATGGTTATGGACCAAGAAGATCCATGACGATAAATTCCATGGATCATGATACCTGCTCCAGGTAGGTAATGAAAAATCTTATTTTAGCATTACCACAGTAACTGGCCTTATGTCAGTTACAAAAATAAGGCGAATATCCTAATAAGTGAATAATAACTTAGCAAAATATGGAGACCAAGATAGTGCAGGTGTAAATGTTTCTTCCGTTAAAATTGCGCGGTTATTTATGTCACGTTCACCAAAATATCCAATCTACCACAGCACTGTGGCACAACAAAGTTACTGTTGTTAAACTAACCCAATTTTTCACTCTTCCCCTGAAATTCTTTGAATAAAGTTGAATTTACTAAATTCCAACCTAAAATTTGAGTGGACTCATACTTTTGGCACCCACTGTATGTTGCGAGAGAAAAGGAAAAGAATATACTGTATATATACCAAAACTGAATATACTGTATACTGTACAATGGAAGTAGGTCCCTAGACACAAGAATGAATAGTACCAAGTTTGGAAATCAAAAACTCCACTAACCTACTACCTTTTCTGACGAAAGGACTTAGCCCAAAAGTCCAGGCGTTTCAGCTTTACTGTACCGGTATGTTTAGAGTTAGACTATGGAGGTGAAACTTACCAAATCTGTTGATATCTGGCCGCAGGCGACGCTAAATCTGATATTTTAAAATTATATTTTTATCAGATTATTTTGGTGCAATTTATAAAGCATCTACTGTACCTTTCCCTTCATACGTCAGTTTACCAGAAGGTCCACGAACATCAATGGTATCTCCAACGTTCATTTGTTCCAAATGCTGGGACATTTTACCACCATCTGGGAATTTGAAGTGAACATTCTTGAAATACACCTAAAATCAAGGAAATGCTTGGCTACTCTAATAAAATTATCTGAGAGAGTGTAGTAGAGTTAACCCTTCTACTGGCCAGTGTTGCCTTGAGAATTTTACCCTGGCCAACGCCAGACGATTTTACTCGTCAATGGGAGACCTCCTGGCCACCAAAGGGTTAAACCAGATTGATGCAAGTATATTTGTCAAGCACGACCAGTAGTCATGACTGCCTTTGCCTCTGATCATAGGGCTTTTAAAAACACTCAAACGTCATTCAAACTTTTTGGAATAAAGTAACAGAAAACGTTTGGGACCTTCAGAAGAGAATCGGGCGTGTAGTGTAGGACATTGCATAACCACTTTACAGTATCTATTTAAATTTTGAAGCAATGGAATTGAGAGATGAGAAATTACTATAATTACATTACCTTAATAACAAGGTCAAAATATCCTATTTCGTCATCAGATGTGACCGGCGTATAAGGTCTTATTACCAAACTGCCATCAATCTTGGCACTTAAATACATGTGTTTACCTAAAAATGCAAACATTCGATCAGCAGGTTTAATCATGAATTAAATAGAAAGGTTGTACGGCGATTTTAGGTTTGAGGTACAAACTTAAACTTAGCCTTAAATTGCAGCTGAAGTAAAATTGCTCATAAACCAAATTAAGGTTATCGTACTTTTATACAGCGGAGAACTTTAGACATCCTGTTCAAGGCTTTTGCAACATTGGAACAAATGGTTTGCTACACTCGCAGTACTTGAAGTACTCACCAACTGGAAGCCCCAGCACGTGCTCTGGTGTTTGAAGGGCAAATCTGAACCTTCTGGTATCATGACTAATGGCCTAATTAGAGTATTAAATACTTGTTATATAATTTTCAAGTGATAAAAATGTTGTTATCTTTTTTGTATGCTAGGTTTGTAGTATGGTGGAGGGAAAAATCACGGTATAGTTTAAACTTTGTCCAATAATTGAAAAAATAATTATTGACTCATGCTTCACAGCCTGGACGGTACCTCTTTCTCGATCATTTCAAAAGCAATCTTCTTGCTCGCGTTTAATGCAACAGGCCTTGTTTGTTGCCCCGATTTACCACCACTGCTTGAGAAATATTTACGTAGTGCAAAAATGATGATTGTCACACCAACGACACCAACACCAATGAACAAGGTAAGCTTCTAAATTGGAAAATTATAAAATAGTCAACTACTGGAAGATGAGATGTCTTATGTTGGTGCTCTTTGTACTCGCTTTTTATCGTGTTTTACTCAATTTTCCACGCCTCCTCACATCGTTTTGATGCCTGGTTGTATAGTGTCATTTCCTTTAGGTTATTTTTTTGCATTTATACTGCTATAGGAATCCGGAGTTTCTTTTTCACTGCGTTTTTGCATTTTCTTTTCTCACGACGGAAAGACGAAACAGAACGGCAAAATAGAAAAGCCGGATAGAACGGCGCGACAGAACAGCCAGACAGAAAGACGAGACAGAACAGCCAGACAGAAAGACGTGACAGAACAGCCAGACAGAAAGACGTGACAGAACAGCCAGACAAAAAGACGTGACAGAACAGCCAGACAGAAAGACGAGACAGAACAGCCAGACAGAAAGAAGAGACAGAACAGCCAGACAGAAAGACGAGACAGAACAGCCAGACAGAAAGAAGAGACAGAACAGCCAGACAGAAAGACAAGACAGAACGAGAAATTTCCATGGGACTTTAGGCTGCATATTAGCTTTGTATGCAAATTGTCTGAAGATAATGCACAGGTAGAAACACGTGGCCTGAAAATGTGAATACTTGAATTTCTGTATATACAGGGTGTCCCAAAAAAAAAGTGACACCATAGAAATTATCCCATTGTTATAATTTGAATGCCTGAGCACTATGCTGAACACAAGAGTGCGTAAACACAATTGAATTGACTTTTTAATTACCAGTCGCATTAAATCTTGTGCTTAACAACAACAGGATAATTTCTATAGTGTCACTTTTTTTTGGGACACCCTGTATTGGAAAACATTTAATATACGGTAGTTTAGTTTATATAATTTGATCAATTTATATAATTTCCTCAATTTATCTAATTTCCTCCATTCTTAAATACGACAATATGAAATACTGTAAATATCACACAAATCACTGAAAATACAAGCATGCACTGATTATGGCAGATAGCATGGGCTTGATTGCTTGAATTTACAGCATTGGCAATGAAACAAAACTTGCCAAGTTTCAAGGAAAATGGTGCCGTTAGGGGTTAGCAACCAAAGCATTGTTATTTTAGCACTATTTTTAAGAGTATATTCTTAATATACTACAGGGTATCCAATCTATTGGGAAAAAGTAATACTATAAAAATTTGTGAATTTGAAGTTCATTTATGTTTGAGGCAAGTGCATGCAATGTGAGATTACCTGACCCATTAATTAATAAGCATGCTGATCGCAACATCATTTTACTCTGACTAACGTCTGATGATTTTACTCGTCAAGGGAGAGTGCTACAACTTAATGGGTTGACAAGTAATCAGCCAATGTACTGTATGCATCCTCTTACGCACTACTGGTAAATGACAATGTCCCATGTCCTGCCTTTCCTCAGAATTTTCTTGTCAAGGGGAAAGTGCTGCCACCCAATCGATTAACCACACAATCTGCCAAAGCATCTTCTTAACTCATTAAGTTGCAATTTATTATTGTGTCCTGATGTGCCCTACTTTATATTCTACTCAGCAATCACCTTGTGCTCTTGCCATAAATCATAAATGTAAAATGTAATAGAATAATAAAGATGGGTGCCACTTATAATGGGTGTATTAGTGGCTGCTACTGCAAGTTATGGTAGTGTTTATACAAAGAAAGCGTGGCCTCCAGTATACTGGTCCAGTATACCACTCAATCTGCTAATGGAGTAAATGGTTTGGAAACTCGTTGGAAATTCAATAGAACTCATTATCTATGTTGAACCTTGGTTTATGCAAGTTTGTGCACCTTAATCGTCACGTGCCTATTGTATTTTTGGTCAAGCAGCAAATCACAGCGTTTGGATGTGTTATTGTTCCTCTTACGGATGGATGGTTAAATGCAATTGTTCTTATTGGCTGCTTGACCAAAAATACAATAGGCACGTGACGATTAAGGTGCACAAACTTGCATAAACCAAGGTTCAACATAGATAATGAGTTGTATTGAATTTCCAACGAGTTTCCAAACCATCTACTCCATTAACTATGATCTGCTTCATACAAATTGATAGCCAATACACCCAATAGGCAATAATAATGAAAGTGCATGCAAGAACAAAATCAAAATGCGCACAAAATACACCTACGTTGCTTGGATCCATTGTGATTCCCCGTTACAAACAAGAAACCTGGTGCTTTCTCTTCAAAAATTAAGCAATCTGTGTTTCTTTCTCAATTCAAACCTTGTACTTTGGAATATCAATCATACAGTATCAAGTTATGCAAATCTGGGATATGGGCTACAAACACTGATGGCTACAAATGATAAGGCAAATGAAATTTAGTCGTGTTTCCACTTTATCAAAATAGACTCCTGGGATTCTAGGACCATCCTCCACTATGTCTGCCTTGAGAAATCTGAACGAATATTTTACAGTGTTTTCATGGCGAGAAAAGTAAACGATCTAAACTGCAAACATGAAGAAGTATTTCCTCTGTTTTTGCACATGGCAGTTGTTATCGATCATTTGCAATTTGAATCCGGCTTTTCATGTACGATTGGCTGTCAATTACGCGTGGTTTGCTATTGTTTTGCCTTCTTACCACGTGTAACAAGTCACCATAAGCCTTAAATTTAGGAAAACTTTTAAAATTAATAGTCTATAATCCTCAATGGGAATTATTTATTCAAACTGCCGGCTTTTCCAACCACTTCGGTTCATGCAACAATATCGCAGTTTTATAGAGCCTGGTGCCCAAACACCGAAACAAGTGTGTACAAAGCCGAGATCGGAAGTGAAATATGGATCATTAATTGTCTCAAACCGGCGCTCTTCTTTCAGGCGTGGTTAATTAATTGATCATTCAGTTTTAGTAGCTGGTAAACTGAAAAGCTTTATTGTAATCGCGAAAGTGCTGTGTTACAACTATCTCCGTTCGAAGAAAACATCCCTCACTTCACGGTCCCGATGAGTGCTTCTCGCCACGACAGGGTTCTTGACACTGGCATTTCTGATCATATTATCCGCGCGTATCAATCCTCCTTGCTCAGTTGGCAGTCCCATTATCAGCCTACGAAAAAGGAAAACATTGACGGCCTATTTGATGATACAAATTCAGGCTGTTAAAACAGCACTACCTTGCAGTTTACAGGAGAGTTAATAGCTGGGGCAGAAACAAATGTACCTGTGTGGAACTGGTGAAGTTGCATTGATTTTTGGTAGTACAAACAAGCCCACTTTTGGTACAGTACCAGTAAAATCTTGGTAGTGTTCACGGTGGTTCACCGCAAGCTACAATATAAAAATTTTAAAGTGACTATACGCACCAGTGAAATGTATATAACCTCGAACGCTAACTCCAGACAAAACGCCCTATGTTTGCCTGAAGCCAAGATGGCGGCCATAAACAGCCCGTTCGCAGGCTAATGGCGCCTTTGAGAATATGTTTGAGCAAGCGCCCTGGTTTGAGAAACATTCTTTCCTGAGGTTTCTTACCTGTTTAATCGTATTTTAAGATTTAACTATTAAAAATAAGTTTCTGGACGTTCGGAAATAAATTTTTAACAGCATCTAAGCTTTTCTCAAATAAATGGTGCCATAATATCTCTGAGCTCATCCCGACGAAGTCTCAAAACTCAGTTTAAACAAAAAATTTCGCGCTGTTTTTTCATGTTTTTCGTTTGGTACGTGCGATATTTTGGTCGTTGTTTGACCATTTTTTATTGTAAACACATCTATTTAAAGCTCATTTGTCCTAGTTTGAAACACAAGGAAATTCAAATGTGTTTAAAAAGGAGGCAATAGCGAAATTTTTAAACTATATTTTTCGGCGCCATTTTTCAAAAAGGGACTGGGGCAACCTGAGAAATCATTCTTCAATTTGGCTTCAAACATGGCGTCGGAGTTAGCGTTCCAGGTTATATACATTTCACTGATACGCACTGACAAGGGCACATTCTTGTGATCATCTAGTCGTATTGATAAAACCGACTCAGTTCTCCTAGATAACGTATTTTCTGACTATCGTTCTCGATCGACATAGTCACAAATCTAAAGCATTCAGCTCTGAAATATCTATTTATTTATGGGAAAAAATGTACGTGATGCCAGCCACACGTCACCAACTCCACGCTTTGCAAGCCACTCCATGGCAGTCCAAAATACTATTTTGAACGTTAATGGCTTGCTCCGTTAATTCGTTAAAAATTCCCCAACCCATGCATAGTTAAGATAATACTCGTGTAATTAAATTCTAATAGCCACTGAATCACTTCGCACACAATCTCAGGACGCTGCTGTGCTAATTACGTATGCACATATATACCCAGTTAAATTGTACTTACGCGAGCAAAATCTTGTATCTCTTCACTTCTTCTTCCCGTGTTGTTCATCGAGTACTTTTTAGCTCGTAGGATTCGTTCTCTCTGCAAGCAACGGGCGCTCATTGCCAGCGAGCAGTCACTGCTGTTCAATGTGGGTTGCTGTGTGATGTCATAAGCCTTAAGGGTTGCCAATCGAGTTTGTGCACATGACAAATTTTCTTCTCGTTTTTTTTGGAGGTACGAGTGCGTAGCGTTGCCAAATGTTTTGCCATAATGGTATTTCTGTCTTGGACAAAAGCCCAAATACCTTTAAAAACAATCAGACAAAAGTAGAGTTGTAGATTAACCTTCTCTTCAATTGCTACGACGCTTTTGTTTTCTCACTTTTCTGTATTATACTCGTGAACGAAATTAAATAACGAATCCAAGTGGGTTTGCGATATATAGTGGGTAAGGCAGTGTGTTTTTTCAGGTTCTACTAACAATTGTAATTTAATGTATCACTAGATGTCATCCTAACACAAAAGATAAATTTTCTATGTAATTCAAACAACCCTGCATGCAGTTTCTTTATTGCATGACCTGCTTGACTAATTAGATTTTACATTTTCATTCCACCTAAAGCCGATAAGACAAGTAGCATTAGGATTATTCAACATAAAAGACATTGTATCTAGCTAATGTACGAAAAGTACGATATCTGTTAACTCAATAAAATCACTTATGCGAGATAAAGATCTCAACACGCGCGGAAGACACTACGGGCCTAAGGCGATAAGCGTTCGATTCCGGGGCCGCGGGTTGTTCAAAGCTCGATTAGCGCTAAACCTGGGTTAAATATAAACACACTGTTTTGGTTTATGTATTTCGGTTTGTTTCAAAACTTTTGACAAAAAACTTCTGTTGATCCAGAAAAGATTCCAGGGAAAACTTATTCAACTTTATGAACAAACAGTTGGAAAATTTGATTGAGAGATTTGCGTTAACGCTGGGTTAAGCTAACCGCCTTTTGAACAAGCGGCTCCAGGAGTACACTGAAAAATTTCGAAATTTATTACTTACCCAGGACAATGGCCGTCTAGGGATGTATCATAACCGCCTAATTTGGTGACAAGTTTTACATGAGAAGCTTGCATGACAGAAAAGTGTAATTTAAAAACCAATATTGCTACTTGTGACGTCATAAAATTGAAAAAAAATGTGCGCATGCAAGCATTGTGTTATTCCTGTTGGTTACAGCCGATCTCTCAAAGACAAAGGCAAATTGTCGATTCGCGCGAACAACTTCGCCTAGTAGCTTCTACATATTTAATATGATATCCGCCATTTTGTCATAACCTTTTGGCTTCAAGTGCACCCCAGAAGGCTCCCAACACGCCTTGCGGTCCTCAAGAGAAAGCTGATGAAGTGAAAGATGCAATGCAAGTCTGATAGATACGCTTTACTTCCGGCTGCCGCCGCATACATGCGCAGATGCTTGTTCACCGCTTGTCTTCTCCTCTTCACGTCCCGACATTTCGTTCGCTCACAGAAGATTTCTGGTATGGTGATGACTGGAGACTTGGCGCCTCGAGCATGTACGACCTCATCAACTATTTGATCTGCTATCGTATCACTTGGTTTCTCACTCATGAGCAGGTCGTTTGTCCCAGCAACAATAGGCACCCAGTTAAACGTTCTTTGTTCTATACATTAACCCTCCGATGGCCAGGAGGTCTCCCATTGACGAATAAAATCGTCTGGCGTTAGCCAGACTAAATACTAATTGCTAAAGGCAAAACTGGCCACTAGAACAACAAGTTCTTAAGTGGCACAAAAATACTTTCTAAACCTACAAAACCGCCGATTTGAAGCCCAAAAATATTAAATCTGGATTTTAGCAAAGAATTGCTGTACTTAGAAAGATTCAACCAGTGAACTCTAATATACTGGAACGCTAACTGGAGCTCATATATTGAAGCCAAGATGGCGGAAATTGAAGCTCGTTTAATTTTGCCAGGTATGATCCAGGCCCCTACGCGGAAATTTACCCAATTCCATATGAAAATTTTCCAAAATCGGTATTTTTTCGGTAAATGCATAGGCAGCCCAATTATAGTGTGTAATCCGCGCACATACGCACGCTATATTAATATGTTGAAAAATACAGTATTTACCTAAGGCAGGCAACTGAGACGGCGTTCAATCACGATAAACTCATATATGCATCTCAAACGTCGCTTCAAACTAATATAAATATTGCAAAATACTGCAAATAAACTAAGGATAAATGAACTTCGATGTCTTTTCTCACTTTTCAAACAGTTTTTAGAACTAAAATGCATTAAATAATACTTGAATTTGTCCATTTAAACTGACTATATTTAAATCGAAAATTATCGAAATTTGCCATTTTCACATGCAGGATCCAATTTGAACGACAAACGTCATCATCGGAAAAAATCCCGAAGCAATTCTTTAAAATTCTATTGGCTGCCGAGAAGCAGCTCGGCAGCCAAAAACATTATTTTGCATTATTTATATTAGTTTGAAGCGGCGTTTGAGATGCATATATGAGTTTGATTGAACGCCATCTTAGTTGCCTGCCTTAGGCAATTAAATATACAACATATTAATATAGCGTGCGTATGTGCGCGGATTACACACTATAATTGGGCTGCCTATGGTAAAAGTCCGCTTTTAATTTTTTTTATCCACTGTGTGTTAAGTTGTGTTTTATTATTAAACCACCAGGACTGGCTAAAACAAGTTGTCTTTCAGAACAAGTAAATTTTAGAAACACATTGTCAATAGCAATTATAGTTATTTGATGAATGAAAAAGAGGTTCGGGGAAAAAGCCGTGAAAAATATGGACAAATTTTTGTCTTTCTCACTGTCTTTGAGGAATATGAACATGAAACGGGGATTGCATGTATCTATCTTACCTTTTCACTTAGTTTTTAATTTTAGTTTGTTTATTTCCTACTAAAAATGGTTGTTTTCGGTCGCGGAAATTTGAACAACATCGATTGAAAAACATTTGGCTTTCGCTCTTCGTGACAACCCCACGCAAAAAACACCCGTGTTTTATACCAACATGAAACACGTAGACTTTACGTAGACTTTACAAGTAAACGTAGACTTTACAAGTTTTTATTGGAATAAGTTTTCTTTTTTTTCTAGTTTATTTTGCATATTATTTAACAAATTATCTTAGCTTTTTCTTGTATTCTCATAAATGTAGTTTAATTAATTAACTCAGGTCCTTTTTGAAAATCATGTATATGAAAAAGTTTCCTGATTAAATATTATTACTACTAAACACCAGTGAGCTCCATATATATCTGGAGTAAGAACTTGGTTGCTGAAAGTGAAGTCAAAGATGGCGGAAATTGAAGGCTTAAGTACTGTAAGTCAGTTTCAGTCCCCTGCGCAGACATATGGATAGTTTATGTTAATTCCATTCAGTGCAATGGTCGCGCAGGGGACTGAAACTGACGTACTATAGCCAGTGAAATGTATATAACCTGGAACGCTAACTCCATAAGAAAGTCCCTATAATTTGCTGAAGCCAATATATGGCGGCTATAAACAGCCTGTTCGCAGGCTAATGGCGCTTTAAAAAGCATTGTTTTGCATTAAAAAGGCTATTAAAACACTATTTTTTCTTTGACTAACCGTTCAATTCTTCTGAAACTCTGAATGTAAGTGTATTTAACACGTATCTACAATATTTAAGAGGTTTGAACATCTAGGTATATCTCAAACTTTCAATAACTCAGAAAATACGGACTTTCGCGGACTTTCGTAATTTTCGTCTTTGATTCAATATTTTTCCGTAATGGTACGATCCTTGTCAAATTTTAATACATATTATGTAAATTTAACTGTCATTCTGCAAATTTACGTGTATTTTACAAAACTAGTGCAAGGTTTAAGTTCAAAACTTTGTCGATGTAAAAATGATATTTTTTTAACAAAATTTTCAAAAGGGACTGGGTCTACCTACAAAGTGAGCAAAAAGTGGCTTCAATTTCCCCCCCCCCTGAGTTAGCGTTCCAGATCTTTTTTAGTTCAATGACTATAGCTCCTTCAATTTCCGCCATATTTGGCTTCACGTTTTGGCTTGGACGAATGCCGACTGAAGTTCTTACTCCAGATATATATGGAGCTCACTGAAAAGCACTCTACTGGCTGCCATCTTGGCTTCACCCAATCATTGACGCGTTTATATGGACTTAGCGTTCCAGTATATTAGAGTTCGCTGGATCAGTGTGCGGTGGATACACTGATCGATCACGCATACAATATATTCTGCCAATAAAACTTTGAAGCCACCTTCGTCATCTTGGTACTCCAGGTCCAGTGTGCTTTGCGTGTTTGGTCAACCATGGTTTCGATTAACCGGAAGTCTTGCGGCGGCCATCTTGCTACTCCAAATAACAAGGGGGAATTTCGTTCTCGACCAATCAGTGTGTTTGTTTACATTTTCTTTCTCAACCAATCAGGATGCGCGAAAGCCAAAATTGTCAACAAAGCAAGCGAGAAAATATTGCCGTCTTCTCGCCCTTTGCTGCCAGTCAATTTTAACTTTTTTGATCTGAAACCAAAATATTATGATAGAACACATTAAAATCTAAAAATTTGCCGCGGGGATTTTTAAATTTCGAACTAGAACGGAAAATATTGACGTTTGAAATTTTTCCCTATCTAGCATATACAAAATTTGGTAATATATTTTCTATGGTGCTAAAAATTCAAGCCTTTATATTGTCTCCGCTTTAAATATTTATTTGAAATTCTTGTTTAGTTTTGTTGAAAGTTGTTTTGCCTGGTGTATTCTATCATAAACTGGGCGATAACACGCTTGTAGTAGTTTATTTTAAACAACTGTGTTTCTACAACTGCGTTTCTATATTTTTGTATTGATTTCTCGTTTGAGCGCTAGTGTGTGGCAAGATTTTCAAAAATCATCTACTCTACGCGCATAATGCCCCAGTTTTTGATATAATACATTTAGTAAAATTATTTTCAACTAAAGTGAAAAGGAATTTTCAAATAAATATTTAAAGCGGAGACAATATAAAGGTTTTATTTTTAGCACCATAGAAAATATATTAAAGTGAATGGTTTGAACCCAGGAGTATCGTTACATGTTGGTAGATGTTGATCGTCCAGGTTAGTGTAGTCCTGAGAAGGACTGTTGGTGTTGGTGGTGTTGACTGACGTTTCGACCCCCTTAGCGGTAGTCATCTTCAGAGTCAAGTGGAGAGTAAATGTCAGGTTCGCCGTATTTATGTGTGTCTGGTTCATGCGTCATAAGTGGGTGGTTGTTTGTGAAAAGTATGAGTCATGGTGTGGGTGGTTGTTTGTGAAGGAAGTGTGTGGGTGTCTATTGTGTGGTGTGTCTGTTGTTGTCGGTATAGTTAGTGGGTGAGTTCAAAGCGGTAGGCCTATCGTTTGTTCGTTTGTTTGAAGTTGTCAATAAGTCGTTTGTAAGGTGCCAGTAATTGTTGTGATCGGTTTAGTGGGTTTTGTTCTAGAACAGTCCTTCTCAGGACTACACTAACCTGGACGATCAACATCTACCAACATGTAAAGAAAATATATTAATAGGGAAAAATTTCAAACGTCAATATTTTCCGTTCTAGTTCGAAATTAAAAAATCCCCACGGCAAATTTTTAGATTTTAATGTGTTCTATCATAATATTTTGGTTTCAGATCAACAAAGTTAAAATTGACCGGCAGCAAAGCGCGAGAAGACGGCAATATTTTCTCGCTGGTTTTGTTGACAATTTTGGCTTTCCTGCATCCTGATTGGTTGAGAACGAAATTCGCCCTTCTTCGTCACCTACGTCATAGTTAGTATAATACATGGCCGTTTGTAAAATTATTAGAAATACAATACAGCTCATTGACTATGTTTTTGTAGTCATGGTTTATAGTTGTTTATGCCAAATGTGGTCGCTTCATCGTCACGTGTGTATTGTACTTTTGCCAAATGAACCCATAGGTTCAACAACAATACACAAGTGACGATGAAGCGACCAGATTTTGCATAAACCTTGGTTAACATATATTACTGTGGCCCTGAGGTGCAATACACAAACGTAAATTGCAATACACAAACC
>CAXHUQ010000181.1:0-14000 GCA_964020085.1 Micromussa lordhowensis
AAAAAAGTATCATCTGGTATAGGAGTCATTAAGAAAATCAAGCCATTTGTTCCTTCTTCCAACTTGATAAGTGTTTATCAGTCAATTGTTGAACCGTATTTAGATTACTGCAGCGTTGTATGGGATGACATTAGTGACCAACTCACTGACAAACTCCAAATACTACAAAATCGCGCTGCACGCGTAATCACAGGCGCCGATTACCGAACGCCTTCTAGCGACTTACTGAATAAACGTGGCTGGTCCAGTCTTAAAGAGAAGAGAAACAAGCAAAAAGCCCTCATGATGTTTAAAATTATGAATGGTATGACTCCAGCGTATTTAGAAGATATTTTTACGAGAAATATCGGGAGATCGGTTTATAATTTAAGGATCTCAAGACGTAATCTAGCCCTACCGGCTGTTAAAACCGATTACTATCGGAATAGTTTTGCTTATACTGGGGCAAAAATCTGGAATGCATTACCTGACGAATTGAAATATGAAAAGTCCATGAGAACTTTTAAACGCAAATTAGAATCTCTCAATCTCTCTATTGACTTTTAGTAATATACTTAAGTTGTATAATTAGTTTATTTAATACATTGATGTAAACTTTTACACATTCTAAAACGTAAACTGTAATAATTTGCAACGCTTTTGTGAAGAACAAAAGTGCAACGTTTTTTTTGTAATCTTTTGATCAAAATCACCGTGGATAAATAAAGTTTTCCTATCCTATCCTATCCTATCCATCCATCCATCCATCCATCCATCAATCGAGCATCCCACCGATCCATCTATTCATTAATTCATCCATCCATCCATCATTCATTCATGCCAGGAGCCAATTACTAGGAGCGTGCAACTCCCATACTAAGCCTATGTCACGGCATTTTTACAGACCGGTCTATTTTTAGGCTTTTTTTCTCGCGAAATAGGTCAGTTCCAGTCTACATGAGCGCGCATCGGTAAAGAAAGATATGGTTTACCTCACATCAGGAACCCGTCTCTTCTTCCGGTGAAATGATGACGTCAGTTGAAGATTAAGTCCGTGCTTGTGATTGGTCACTGAGGTGCTGCGGGAGTCTGAATTCGCGGTAAATTCAAACTAAAAATAGATCGCTCTGTGAAAACGCCGCGACAGGAATATGGGGTAGTTGCACACTCCTAGTGATGGGCTCCTGTTCATGCATACATGCATGCACCAGCCATCAAATACCTGATTTCTTTTCTTTACAGAGGGGCCAGTGTGGAGAGCCATTGAAACCAGATGAATTGAAATGTTATCATATGGATCAGTTAGGCGATAGAGCTCGGATACCTGATATTCTTTGCCGCTATAGAGAAAAGCCAATCCGCCTACCATGTACCACACTCCCACCCCCTACTACTACAAGCCCCATAGAAACCGAAAGGGATACCACCAAGAAACCGGCAAAGAAAAGTCAGTCAATTCAAGCTCAAAGCTCAATGGTTGTTGCCTTCCTTATTCCTGTGCTACAGATCCTACAAGAGTATTTTATCTTTCCATAAGAAAGGTCCACTGTTGCTTGGTGATCACGTGAACTTCCCCTCCCAGGAGATTAAGATCGGAAGGAATGTTAAATAATGTCGGGATTCCCTTTGGACGGAAAAATTAAAAGTGTATATATTGGAAAAAAATGATGCTATTAGCGTTTAACAGGACTGTAAAGGTACTAGATAATTTTAAGTCGCCTTTCCGTCTTCTATTTTCCTTTAAGATGAACCAGGGGAGATCCACTGATTTCTGATGGCGGCATGTCAGTGCATAGATCAAACCTTGCACTATAAAAAGAACGATAACGAAGAGCGAACCACTAATAATAGCATTTTAATTTTTGTAACTAGTAGACTGTAATTGGATACTTAACTAATACCCAATTCACACCAACCTGTTAAACATGTTTAAAAGTGATTTAACTAAACAAGGTTAAAATTTAGTTGCTCTTACCATACACACCCCACATCTTAACAAGGCCAAAACATGTTTGAATAAAATATGTTAGCAAAGTGGTTTGAAATTTGTCTTCTCAAAATGACTGCAAAGGGTAACCGTTAAATTTGAAAACCCTTAACTTGATTAGTTAAACTAGTTTAGTTGGTGTGAATAGGGTATAAGTGTTAAGTATGAGCCTATGTTATCACAGCGTGCGAAATCCTGCCAGTTTTTGTTGTTGGAAAAAAATCTTTTATAACTACTTTGTTTCTCAAAAGAGAAGCTTTGAATGATGATTGTCTGTTGACATTTCTGTTGAAACTGTGGACTGTAAGCTTTTTGGCGTAGTGGTTTGGGTTACCGCCTCATATTTTGAATGCTTCCTTGCAAACGTCCTGCAAATTCCCCTCAAACCCTTGCAAAATTCTAGTCAAGGAAAACCGGAATTTGAGTTCAGTGATAGCGTTTGTGGCCACTATAAATACTACGTTATAAGGTCCCTTGAAGGAATAGATTAAGACAGCGTTATTTTCGTTGTACTGTGTTTGGGAGAACTTGAAATTTCCTTTTACAAAAAAAAGAGGTGGCTAGTTTACAAAACAGTTTTGACGTTTGCAAGAAAGTCGTTCTTCGAGGAAGAATCCGTCATAAAAATAAAAAATAGCTTTTTGCATTACTATAGAAGGGGTTTAATTAAGCTGTTACTCTGTAGCCTACATTGTTGCTAGAGCAGGACGTCTGTTTATTAATTTTCTGTCAGACCTCCACCTTCAAGTATGGTTTGCTTCGATTTATCCCTATGGCAAGATTTGCTTAAAAGTTCTCTTATTTTTTCTTTTCGGAAAGCTAAGGCAGTATCTGCTGAAATTCTTCCATGTCATTCCATTCTATACTGTGCGAATTCCTGACATTTATTGTGACGGATTAACACAAACTTTATAATTGCCTAAACACGCTCTAGGAGGCAGCATGGCCGACTGGTTAGGGCGCCAGACTTGCAATCCAGAGTTTCGCTCTGACCACTAAGATAGAGTTGTTTCAGGTTAGGCCTTAGTTCAACTTCTCGGCCATGCTTGAAAATATCCAACTGGTCTGCCTCCCACCAGTTGAGAACTTTAAGCCTGCTATGTTTATTTTAATTATGTGTTTAATTTCTTTCAGTTTAAGTGTGTAGTTAACAACATTTTTAACAATGCTTAATTAAGTCAGTTTTTGCCATAAGGTACATATGTACCAAACCTTTTTGATTACTTAACTTCATTAGGAAATACAAGCAGACCCATGCTTAAAGTTTGTGAGGCGAGGTACAGACGCTAAGATTGAAGCTCTATTGAATTATTAGATTACTATTTTGTTATAAAGCTCAAACCTCGTATAGAATTAAGTACTTTTAGTACGTGATCAACGATTGTTTATCATTTTGTAGTAAACCACGTTGGAGTTGTTATTCTAGGGCCTGACTGTCCACTCAGAGAGTCTTTTGATTTCAAGTTGTTTATCTTAGTTTATTAAGAGTGCTTGAGCTCCAAACGATACCCTATCGATGCTCATGTCTGGGTTGGTCAACTGGCCTTGGTACTGAATCTCCTGCAAAGATCCTGTTTGAGTTTCTAATTCACTAAACTTTATAGCTTCTTTTGATTGTTTCAAGGACTTTGTTGTTTCCTTCTGAAACTCACGTAAAAGTGTCTTGATTCATCAAGTGTGGCCCACACATAGCTTTCGATAGGGTATTTAAGTGCGTGTGCATTCGCTAGTTGAATAGTTGAACTCTGGTAGCAGAAGCAAAGGAAAAGCAGCTTTCTAATCAAGCCCCAGAGACCAGAGTCTTGGTACTCTTGCTTGGTCGAGTGAAAGAGTTCTAACAATGTTATTATTAATATGCTCGTGCACTTAGTTAGGAAATGTTCAATGGACAGATAATAATAGTGTGCACGTCACAAATATAGAGTATTTCAGCTAGGATGAGCTCGTTAACAAAAAAAAATAATGGACACACGTGCAACTCATTTAAAGTTTTTTTCAGACAGTAAAATATACCCAGATGTAACAATTATTATACTTTTTATGATACTATAGGATCATGCATTTTGTTTTAATGGTTGAGACAGAATAAATTATTGGTAGAAGATATTAATTACTATCGAAGGTATTTCATAACGAGAAATGTTCATTTTGAAACTCTTGCAATTTCTAACCCAACACCGCAAGACCTAAGTAAGCTAATCAGCTGGCAAGCTGTACTGTTCGTGTGTACTCTCCTACCCTTGAGAAAGTGGGTAAAATTTAATGTCTTTAAAAAATACACCTTTCTGTGAATCTAAGCACTTCTTGCCAGCATGTATGGCTTTAGAGAGGCACAATTGAGATTGAAGAAAATACCTCTTTTCCGGGAGAAGAAGAAGAAAAATGAATACGAGGAGTTCTTGTTGAAAACAATCTCGATCTTTGTATTTGTTTTACCATTGAAATCTTTTGTTTATTGAGCTTCCTATCCCTTATAAATCTTACTAAGGCTCCCAAACCCTTCTATGTGCTGCAGCTGTTATCGAAAGTTTTCATTGCTGATTTATCCACGAAAAGAGATGTAATGGGTTTACTGTGGGTATGTGAAAGGGGTTTCAAGCTGGAAGCTACATGTATATGAAAGGGAATGGATTTGGACCTTGGGGCAGAGCCTCGTTTTGTAAAACTTGGTTAGATCCCTTATAAACTTATATAATTGTAAATAAAAACATTCCCTTCACTTTGGGTTCAAAATCGAAACAAAATTGAACTTTTTTGGTACAAGATGTAGCAGAAGATTTCATGGCAGAATATCATTTTGAACCAAACTTTTTCAAGTAGCCCTTTCTGTGAGGGATGCTGCAAACTGCTTGAAATGATCCTAATAATATTTGCAGAAATACGTTTCTCCCTATTCCCGTCTACAAGCTAGCTGAAATCAAATTGTTTATGTTTTGCCATAGCATAAAATAAACACGATTTTAGCAATATCTATCCCCTAAGAAGCACCTTAACTTAACACATTACCTTCTGTCATATTGTTTTCGGCTTAACGCGCTGAAAAGGGCCACAGAAACTCTCGCTGTGGACTTTTTAGGCTGAACACCCTAAGAGGTACCAAAATCGCTTTTTAACCCCTAAAGGTACAACGAGCATCTCCGTCCTTTTTATAAGGGAGTCCCCTCGGGAACTGCAGTCTTCCCTTTAGGTAATTCTTTAACCAGCCTAGCAGTGGGTCCCACCTAGGGCGTGGTCTACCTCGAATTCCCAGACTTTGCTTGGAAGGCTAAGTAGTGCCACTTGTCTATTAGTTTTCCTGTCCTTTTCGTCATATTTTTTTTATTGCCACCTTCCAGGTAGCAAGCACACTTTGTTTGGTCTAAATAAGCTTAAATAGCGTGTTGGTAAAGATCGATGAAGACTAAGTGAGGAAGGAGAAATTGCATTACGTGCTTGCTCATATTAGCTTTGGATGTATCTTATCAGGGCCTGTTGTTTTGCTCGTATTTTGTTGCGAATATACATTAATCTTTGTAACAGCTGTGTTTAGGGCTCTTTATATGAAATGAATGGAATTAACTTTATCTCAGATCGTTTGACTGTCTCTTCAATTAGAGAGATAAATTACGACGTTTATCTACACTTTTAGGGGCGATATCGCCTCAGTAAACCTGTTCGCTACATGGCGAACTCTAGCAAACTTAACTGAAACTGAAGTTGTGAGATTTCGTGAAATTTGTCGATTTCTCCAGAAGCAATGAAGAATATCACTATATCTTCGTGGTTTCAACATTGTAAACCTTTAATTGTTTATTCCAATAGAATACAGTGGCTCACTACCAAGTTATCAGTTGAGGTGTCAGACTGAATTAAAATCAGAGCACATAACAGACATCTCTACGATATAGCTTTTGTATTGTTATTTCGTTCTCCAGTGAACATAACTTTAACCTTCGAGATATGAAGTTTGTTCCATTTGTGACGTTTCGCCGTGACCAGACTCTCAAATTTCATTTTCCTTCGTCTTCAGACAGGACTGAAGTGTTATGGAGAGACCACCCATTCCTTCAGCGGAGCATAATTACCCATTCCTTCAGCGGAGCATAATTACCCATTCCTTCAGCGGACCATAATTACCCATTCCTTCAGCGGAGCATAATTACCCATTCCTTCAGCGGAGTATAATTACCCATTCCTTCAGCGGAGTATAATTACCCATTCCTTCAGCGGAGCATAATTACCCATTCCTTCAGCGGACCATAATTACCCATTCCTTCAGCGGAGTATAATTACCCATTCCTTCAGCGGAGCATAATTACCCATTCCTTCAGCGGAGTATAATTACCCATTCCTTCAGCGAAGCATAATTACCCATTCCTTCAGCGGAGCATAATTACCCATTCCTTCAGCGGAGTATAATTACCCATTCCTTCAGCGGAGCATAATTACCCATTCCTTCAGCGGAGTATAATTACCCATTCCTTCAGCGAAGCATAATTACCCATTCCTTCAGCGGAGCATAATTACCCATTCCTTCAGCGGAGTATAATTACCCATTCCTTCAGCGGAGCATAATTGCCCATTCCTTCAGCGGAGTATAATTACCCATTCCTTCAGCGGAGTATAATTACCCATTCCTTCAGCGGAGCATAATTACCTATTCCTTCAGCGGATAATTACCCATTCCTTCAGCGGAGCATAATTACCCATTCTTTCAGCGGAGTATAATTACCCATTCCTTCAGCGGAGTATAATTACCCATTCCTTCAGCGGAGCATAATTACCCTTTCCTTCAGCGGTGCATAATTAACGTAAGGATCGTTAAGCCGCGATGAGTCGAAACAAAACCACAGGATGCAAATAAATATTGTAATACCTCAGAGTAAAAGCGACATTTTCGCAAATATGGAGCTAATTCCGGTGTAACATAATCACTGTAATCTTCCCGTTGCACTCTAAGAGAACTGAAAGAAAACAGCAGGGCTTAAACGTTCTGTTCGAGATGTAAAGGAGAGACCACCCTTTCCTTCAGCGGTGCAGATAGCATTTTCAGCAGCCTTAGGCATGTGCCACCGTGGGACTCGCCAGTTTTTTTTTCTTTCTTTATCCAGTAGGTTTTAAAGAAACATGCGACGGAAGTATTATAAATCAAGTTCGAGTTCTCTTAATTTACATTATTTCAATTACAAATTACATAAAAAATAAAAATGTAACCACAATCTATAGTCCATCTATCAAAAATACGAAAAACAAGAAACAAGCAGACTATCCAAACTTGACTTTGTATGTTAGGCTTTTCTAAGGAAATGTTTCAAAAACTGTTGAATTTGGCCTTCAGTTCTCCTTTAGAGGAAGTTTTAAGATGGTGATCTTGACCTTCCCAGTCACGAGCAGAAATGGATTTCTTGAATTTCGAATTCACTTCTGTTGGGAGCTTCTGAGAAATTCAGGAAGCGTTTCACGGCCTTACAGACCCGCATCATCGACTGAGATATCGCTGTAATTGCTTGATGTTTTAGTGGGCCATTCGAAGTAAGCACAGACACGGGCCTAGCTATAGGAACATATTTAGGTTTTCTAAAGAAAAAGCATCAGGCTTTACTGTTAAGTCTTCCTGTAATTCTTTCAGTTTTCTTAGAGAGCGACAGGAAGGCGCTGTTGAAGCGTATTAATTACAATTAATTGGCAAAATATCAAAACTTGATTAAAGTCATATACACTTTGCTCAAACAAGAAACTACAGTCGAGCCCGTATCATGAAACGGCCATCCTCTTTTAGCATCCAGTCCCGATTTTTTCCCAATTTTTTGTTACCTGTATTATGCGGCCATCTCTATTTTAAGCCGCCGAGGACAGCCAGTGGCAGTCCTATGTCTATTTTTCTTTGTTATTTTCCCTGCATTGAGCAGCCACCATTGAATGGAAACCTAACGCCACAGGGCATTTTTTACTGTGGTTTTACCACTGATGAAATGACCAAGCTACTGTATAATTACCGCAAAAGAATAGTTTAGCCGCAATGAGCCGATACAGGACGCAATTAAATATTGTAATACATAGTAAAAGTGATATTTTCTCAAGCATGGAGCTAATTCCGGTGTAACATAATCGTCGTAACCTCCCCGTTGCCCTCTAAGAAAACTGAAAGAAAACAGCAGAACTGTAACGGTTTGTTCGAGATGGAAAGGATATAAAAGCTCTTGACGATCCAAAACTCAATCAGTTTGATTGCTCCTATTCGGGAGTGAACAGGACCTTCTAGCCTTTGTCAGTGCTGATGTCATGTAAGTTGTTATCTGCATGTTATCTTTTTAAGAGATCTATCTAAATCTTCGGCCTCTATATTTTCATTGCCATGCTTTACATTAATAATAGTTCAGTCATAAAGACGAAAACGATCTTAATCCAGGGCAAGGTCCCTAGAGTAGCGACACTGATAATTTGGACGCTCGTTTGTTGATCTGATGCCTATTTGAATATCTTGCACGTTGAACTTGTGAGGCCGAGTTTTACTATGCTTTTTTAAACCATTTCCTTTGCACTGTCTTACTCGTACAGCAATAATTCCAGCCATTTGATCTGCCATGTATTTTTCCTTCTTTGCACGGCGTCTCTGTGTATATGACAAATTCTTCAAGTATTGCCCCGAATGGTTACACGCCTGCATGATCCTCAGGTTCGTGTTCCAGAATAGTCTATAGGGGAATCCTTGTTTACAATATTTGCCTCATTAGCATAAGCAATTCAGTTTCTGATGGAGCTACAAATAAATCAGTTCTCAATATTGAAAGGTCATAGTACGATTAACTCTGCCAGTGAATATATGGGCCTGATGTATTGAATACTTTTTGTGCAACACAGGTTTAAAAACTCAAAATTTAACAAAGAATGTATGAGCTCTTAGTGCTTTTGCCACCCAGAAATTTTGCAGTTTTTGAAAGACAATTTCTCCTTGAACATTACACCCAAAGAGCTAAAAATTTCACCATGTACTACGTTTCACTAGTTCTTTAGCTGCCTGAAGTCAATTCATATCTAACATGTTTCCTTCATACGCAAAGCCGTATGCAAATGAGCAAAAATGTAAACAATGACGTCAACATGAATCCGCCTATTTCTAGTGGCCTTAACTTGGTAGTCAGTGTAGTCTTTCTTACCTTCAGAAAGAACAAAAGAATAAAAACATTTGATGTTTGGAACAACCTAACCACCTTTGTTGACTTCCGAGTGTAGTTGTATTTATTCACGAGTGCAGCATTCATCTTGCACGTGAAAATCATTTTTCGACTGAATGTTCTGGCATTGATCCTTGCCTAAAGTAACTTCAGTGAGATAACATTTTGTTGTACGCTTGATGAGCTGAAACGCAGTTCATAAAAATTTTAAAACCACGTTTAATTTTTCGTGAGTAACCCAATATTTTTGGAAATATAGAAAAAGAATATAGAAAAAAGGTTTTACAGTAACAGTTGTTTGATTGTTTGCTGTTTTGAATCTCTCTTTCTTCCGTCTTTTGATTTATTTATTTATCTGCCTGTTTATTTCTTTATCACGGCCTCTGTCGTTTATCTGATCATTCATTTACTTATTTACCTGTTTACGTATTAATCACTCCACTGACATTATTATAAGGTTAATTCATTTTACTTAGGTGATGTATCTGCTTAACTTCATAAGGTTACTGTTGAGTAACATGTCAGGGACATCACAAGCCCCACTCCTTTTGTGTATCATCATCGCCCTGGTGTCCAGCTTAATTGCGTTGGAGCTACCTTATGAAGTGCTGGACTCCATAGTGGAGCTGAGCGACACTGATCAGGACTTCACAGACCTCGCCCGCGTCAACGTATCTGATGACCTGGGCCCCACTCGTCCTATCTATCGTTTGGACCTTGAACCAGACTTTGCAGCCTACTACGAAATTGACCTTGGAAGTGACTACGTAGTTTTCTCTTCTGGTAAAAAAACTGGAGATTATCGAGAAGTAGAGAGTGGCCCGGATCCAAGACCAACTGATGTGCTCATACGGCAGGCTCAAGACAACGGTCAGCAGTGTGATAAGTTTTATCGGTTGTCACCAATGGGATTGACGGTTTGTAAGAATGACAATGGAACTGTGGTGGCGGCGAGTTACAACTGGACGTCTTCTACTCCCCAGGTAGGTTGAATTAGAAGTTAGAAATAAACGTTTTATTACTTGATTATTGTCAATTAATTATCACCTGGAAGTCCAGTCAAAGGAAAAAAAGGAAACAGATGCAATGTATTAAAGAAGAAACAACAACAACATGATATTAAATGTAAAGAAAACGTAAAATCGGAAAAAAAATCCGAGTCCCACATGGGATTTGAACCCATGACCCTCTGTGATTTAGTCGGATGCTCTAACCACTGAGCTACTGGAGACTCTATGGTGAGCAATGGTCAATTTGTGGGTCTCAACTGGAACCGTATCGCGCGGCTACACAGCCAAGTATGACTAGCACATTGCCGGATTTCATACGGTGGGGGCCTGGGTACGAGTCCGTGTATAATGGGCTTAACAACGCAAGACCCATATATTCAGAAAGAGCACACTGAGCTTTACAAAATCCTTAATTTTCGTGTTAATTTGGCCAACATTGAACAAGATACAGCCATTCAAAAACTTCAAAATTTGTAAAGAAATGCATGGATTTCCGGATATCCGGATTTCAAGTGTCCGGCAATCCATACATTTGTTAGTAAATTTTAAAGTTTTTGAATGGCTGTAGCTTGTTCAATATTGGCCCAATTAACACGACGCTTGAGGCTTTTGTAAAGCTCGGCGTGCTCTTTCTGAATATATAGGTCTTGTGTTATTAAGCCCATAATAGACGGACTCATACCCGGGCCCTCACGGTATGAAATCCGGCAATGTGAAACTCACTAACAGCATCGCGCTGTCACATTTAAGTACATCAAGAGGCAGCCAACCAAGTGAATATATTAAAGACGAAACAACAACAACATGATAGATGCAATATAATTTTATAGAAAAAGTATAGAGGCTCTTAGTAAAGGAAATGCCAAAATGAAAAAAGATCGTTAATTAATCTCCTATCTCATTCGGAGACTTGAATGAACAATTCATCGCAATAAAAAAAACAAAATTGCCAAGTTCTTTAACGGCAAATGGAAATGCCTTATGTTAAACGATTTTGTTCCAGAAATTTTGCCATGTTTTTGAAATTTCTAATCAGTAGCGCTCATCAGTTATTTGTTTATCTATTGTAGTTCTCAAAGTGTTGTAATTTTCTTTTTATGTGGCATCTAGCTATTTTACTCTATTTTTTTTTACTGTACCTGTTCTCTATGAATAAATAACTTAGAGATAAAGAAAAATCCCATTCTAAGTCAAATATTCAAAATTAACAAACTAGGCATCTGTAACTTTAAGCTTGTATAGAATGGTAATATTTTTTTAATTTATTGATCTCTCCGGCTCCTTTGTGAATCAGATTAAAGACTGGCGAAAGCTGGACCAAATGGTTAATCAAAGTCTCAAAGTTTTTAAACAGCAATGGCGAGAAAGGTCTTTACAGAGGCGGTCAGGGTCAGACTGGGCAACCACAGACGTGGTTCCCAGAGGAGGAGGAAAGAAAAAAACGGGCATTATTAACGAGGAAGCCATTTTTCCTGGATCCATTATGAAACTTGCGCTTGGCGAACGCTTCAGATCTGTTGGCGTGTATATAAGAAACAGTGGCAATTCACGCATGCGCCCCAGTTCAAGATCAGAGTGGCAGCAGAGACTCTGCAAGGTGCTTGTCGACGTATGCATGCCAGAGGGAAGCACCAAGGTAAATCCAGTTGCTATAATGGAGACACCCAATCATCTCTCATACATGAAGCTTGAGGTACGTGGCAACCGGACAATCGTGGGAAATATCTTAGAGTGGCGCGAAATCGGATTTGTTGTCGTAATCAAAGGAAGTAGAAACGAAGTGATTAAGAAACATTTTGCGATAAATTTGCAGTCCAAACGATCCAGACGCTCATTTACTACAGGATCCATACCGGCTGAATACGACTTCCCTGACTATAAGCAGCACAATTGTTGTGGTTGCGTGAGTGGATGCAGTCCTGTGGCCTGGGCTCAAGTGTTTGGATACTTCGATAGACGTGCAAGGTACATCCCAGATTTTTTCAGTCCAACAATATACGGCGATAAAAGCATTGTGGCCCCGTTACGCCTGACAGATGACGTTAAGCGTTTTGTAGAGGATATTCGAGAAGAGGTTGAGACTTTCTGTATTAATGGCGATGGCGCTACTCAACGTTCCAAGATGCACTACATTGCGACGTGGTTTCGAGCGCGCCAAGGGTCCAGATCACAGGTTGCTAGTTATGTTGAAAGTCGCAAAAGACGAACCCTTCGCCGTAATGGAGCACACTTTGAACGAGGAAACTCATCTTGGATTACATCCAGAGCTGTCTATTACTTAAAGTACCGCTACCCTGTCATTTTGAGCATTACAATGGAAAATGGAGGTGGACATGCAGTCGTCGCCACGAAATACAAAGAAAGGTCTAGAAGTGAACGTAAATGTGACACTAGGAAGACTGGATGGTGGTGGGGAGAGACGACAAAAGAAGACTGCTATTGGAAGACAGTCTACGATTACGAGTTCTTCTTACATTATGGTTGGGGAGGCTCGAACAACAAATGGCAAGAAGTAGGTGTAAAAGGTGCTTATTGTGCTTATATTTCATAGAAATGTCTTCTTAGGTATAACCTACAGTTAACTGAAGATGCTTATTTATAATTGCCGACAGGCGTAGATGTCATCGGACTCTTATTAGAAACACTTATTAGAAAAATTGTATACTTTTTTTAGCTTGTGAATTATTTTTTTGAGACTCTGGTAGTTCTACAACATTTGGAATTGAAGTCTGCAGACTTTGTGCAATGTAAATCATCTTGGCATGACTCACGTCACAAATGGCTCCTAACTGAAACATTTTAGATGCTTTACACACCTCATAGCTTGTAGAGTCCCTCTTTCGCTTAGTCCGTGCGTGACGCGAAATTTGAAGATTGCGTGAAAAAACGGCCGCGTGAGATCCTGGGGGCTTCTCGCCCCCAGGATCTCACGCGGCCGTTTGTTCACGCAATCTTCAAATTTCGCGTCACGCACGGACTAAGCGAAAGAGCGACTACTCGTAGTCTACATAGCTTGAATACTTTGCAAGAGCGCTCCCGCCCTTCTCACTCTATAAGCTCTTTAACGTAACCAAACCCCAAACTATATTTAGTTCTTAGTAACCGAGCACGAGGTCTGTATGCTCGTCCTCTTTACTTTTTGTTTCTCATGAGGCTTTTGGCACTGCCATAAATAAATGTTGTTAGATGAAAATAGGCAATGATCTTGCATTTAGTTTGCAGCTTTTTCGCTGCAAAACACTACCGGTCAAGATGCCGGTCTAGATGCCGGTCTAGATGGGAAAATCTAGATGAGAAAATCTAGATGGGAAAATCTAGATCTATGAGTCGAACTAAATTCAGCCAATTAAATTCGCTCTCAAGAAACTCATCATCATTTTGCTTATTTGTGATTTCTATTTTTATCTTTTTTGCTTTTTCTTGTATCTGCATGGTCTTTTGTAACTTCATTTTGTATTTCACTTTTCATTTTCTTTTCACTTATGTTATTCCACAACAAATGTAATGTTTAAAACACAGCACGGTAAAACAGTATTGTAGTGTAATGTAGTGTACTGTATTTTTCTGTACTATAGCTCTGTATTACTGAACTTTTTTAGCCAATAATAATAAAAAAAAGTTACGAAAAAAAAGAAAAGAAACTCATCATTCGTCTCAATTGTGCCTTTTAGTATGGAGAAGAGAGGACGAGGCGTAATGGAATTAATTTCTCGTACAGCTTTTAATCCTAGTGATTTTTAGATCCTTCTCAGTTTCAGATATCTTACTTAAGTCTGGACTAATCGCGTGGTCCAGATTTGCTCAGTGCGTGGACAATCTAAGCGCCTTGAAATGCATTTTCATGCTTTTAAGCGTTGTTTCCCAGAATTT
>CAXHUQ010000182.1:0-61156 GCA_964020085.1 Micromussa lordhowensis
ATTTTGCCAAGGGGGGACCAAGGGAAAATGCTCAAAAAAGTAGGCCGACTATAGGGGCTTCAAAAACACCCTGGCGCAAATCGCATCATCTCCTAATTAGTATGCACTTGAAGTGCAAACATAGCAGAGCATTTTGATGCAAACTGCGGCTCCGTAAGTGTTCGTAGAGCCGAGTTATGACAAATTTGGCAAAGACACCTAAATCGGCCATTTTCTGAGATTTTGCCAAGGGGGGACCAAGGGAAAATGCTCAAAAAAGTAGGCCGACTATAGGGGCTTCAAAAACACCCTGGCGCAAATCGCATCATCTCCTAATTAGTATGCACTTGAAGTGCAAACATAGCAGAGCATTTTGATGCAAACTGCGGCTCCGTAAGTGTTCGTAGAGCCGAGTTATGACAAATTTGGCAAAGACACCTAAATCGGCCATTTTCTGAGATTTTGCCAAGGGGGGACCAAGGGAAAATGCTCAAAAAAGTAGGCCGACTATAGGGGCTTCAAAAGCACCCTGGCGCAAATCGCATCATCTCCTAATTAGTATGCACTTGAAGTGCAAACATAGCAGAGCATTTTGATGCAAACTGCGGCTCCGTAAGTGTTCGTAGAGCCGAGTTATGACAAATTTGGCAAAGACACCTAAATCGGCCATTTTCTGAGATTTTGCCAAGGGGGGACCAAGGGAAAATGCTCAAAAAAGTAGGCCGACTATAGGGGCTTCAAAAACACCCTGGCGCAAATCGCATCATCTCCTAATTAGTATGCACTTGAAGTGCAAACATAGCAGAGCATTTTGATGCAAACTGCGGCTCCGTAAGTGTTCGTAGAGCCGAGTTATGACAAATTTGGCAAAGACACCTAAATCGGCCATTTTCTGAGATTTTGCCAAGGGGGGACCAAGGGAAAATGCTCAAAAAAGTAGGCCGACTATAGGGGCTTCAAAAGCACCCTGGCGCAAATCGCATCATCTCCTAATTAGTATGCACTTGAAGTGCAAACATAGCAGAGCATTTTGATGCAAACTGCGGCTCCGTAAGTGTTCGTAGAGCCGAGTTATGACAAATTTGGCAAAGACACCTAAATCGGCCATTTTCTGAGATTTTGCCAAGGGGGGACCAAGGGAAAATGCTCAAAAAAGTAGGCCGACTATAGGGGCTTCAAAAACACCCTGGCGCAAATCGCATCATCTCCTAATTAGTATGCACTTGAAGTGCAAACATAGCAGAGCATTTTGATGCAAACTGCGGCTCCGTAAGTGTTCGTAGAGCCGAGTTATGACAAATTTGGCAAAGACACCTAAATCGGCCATTTTCTGAGATTTTGCCAAGGGGGGACCAAGGGAAAATGCTCAAAAAAGTAGGCCGACTATAGGGGCTTCAAAAACACCCTGGCGCAAATCGCATCATCTCCTAATTAGTATGCACTTGAAGTGCAAACATAGCAGAGCATTTTGATGCAAACTGCGGCTCCGTAAGTGTTCGTAGAGCCGAGTTATGACAAATTTGGCAAAGACACCTAAATCGGCCATTTTCTGAGATTTTGCCAAGGGGGGACCAAGGGAAAATGCTCAAAAAAGTAGGCCGACTATAGGGGCTTCAAAAACACCCTGGCGCAAATCGCATCATCTCCTAATTAGTATGCACTTGAAGTGCAAACATAGCAGAGCATTTTGATGCAAACTGCGGCTCCGTAAGTGTTCGTAGAGCCGAGTTATGACAAATTTGGCAAAGACACCTAAATCGGCCATTTTCTGAGATTTTGCCAAGGGGGGACCAAGGGAAAATGCTCAAAAAAGTAGGCCGACTATAGGGGCTTCAAAAACACCCTGGCGCAAATCGCATCATCTCCTAATTAGTATGCACTTGAAGTGCAAACATAGCAGAGCATTTTGATGCAAACTGCGGCTCCGTAAGTGTTCGTAGAGCCGAGTTATGACAAATTTGGCAAAGACACCTAAATCGGCCATTTTCTGAGATTTTGCCAAGGGGGGACCAAGGGAAAATGCTCAAAAAAGTAGGCCGACTATAGGGGCTTCAAAAACACCCTGGCGCAAATCGCATCATCTCCTAATTAGTATGCACTTGAAGTGCAAACATAGCAGAGCATTTTGATGCAAACTGCGGCTCCGTAAGTGTTCGTAGAGCCGAGTTATGACAAATTTGGCAAAGACACCTAAATCGGCCATTTTCTGAGATTTTGCCAAGGGGGGACCAAGGGAAAATGCTCAAAAAAGTAGGCCGACTATAGGGGCTTCAAAAACACCCTGGCGCAAATCGCATCATCTCCTAATTAGTATGCACTTGAAGTGCAAACATAGCAGAGCATTTTGATGCAAACTGCGGCTCCGTAAGTGTTCGTAGAGCCGAGTTATGACAAATTTGGCAAAGACACCTAAATCGGCCATTTTCTGAGATTTTGCCAAGGGGGGACCAAGGGAAAATGCTCAAAAAAGTAGGCCGACTATAGGGGCTTCAAAAACACCCTGGCGCAAATCGCATCATCTCCTAATTAGTATGCACTTGAAGTGCAAACATAGCAGAGCATTTTGATGCAAACTGCGGCTCCGTAAGTGTTCGTAGAGCCGAGTTATGACAAATTTGGCAAAGACACCTAAATCGGCCATTTTCTGAGATTTTGCCAAGGGGGGACCAAGGGAAAATGCTCAAAAAAGTAGGCCGACTATAGGGGCTTCAAAAACACCCTGGCGCAAATCGCATCATCTCCTAATTAGTATGCACTTGAAGTGCAAACATAGCAGAGCATTTTGATGCAAACTGCGGCTCCGTAAGTGTTCGTAGAGCCGAGTTATGACAAATTTGGCAAAGACACCTAAATCGGCCATTTTCTGAGATTTTGCCAAGGGGGGACCAAGGGAAAATGCTCAAAAAAGTAGGCCGACTATAGGGGCTTCAAAAACACCCTGGCGCAAATCGCATCATCTCCTAATTAGTATGCACTTGAAGTGCAAACATAGCAGAGCATTTTGATGCAAACTGCGGCTCCGTAAGTGTTCGTAGAGCCGAGTTATGACAAATTTGGCAAAGACACCTAAATCGGCCATTTTCTGAGATTTTGCCAAGGGGGGACCAAGGGAAAATGCTCAAAAAAGTAGGCCGACTATAGGGGCTTCAAAAACACCCTGGCGCAAATCGCATCATCTCCTAATTAGTATGCACTTGAAGTGCAAACATAGCAGAGCATTTTGATGCAAACTGCGGCTCCGTAAGTGTTCGTAGAGCCGAGTTATGACAAATTTGGCAAAGACACCTAAATCGGCCATTTTCTGAGATTTTGCCAAGGGGGGACCAAGGGAAAATGCTCAAAAAAGTAGGCCGACTATAGGGGCTTCAAAAACACCCTGGCGCAAATCGCATCATCTCCTAATTAGTATGCACTTGAAGTGCAAACATAGCAGAGCATTTTGATGCAAACTGCGGCTCCGTAAGTGTTCGTAGAGCCGAGTTATGACAAATTTGGCAAAGACACCTAAATCGGCCATTTTCTGAGATTTTGCCAAGGGGGGACCAAGGGAAAATGCTCAAAAAAGTAGGCCGACTATAGGGGCTTCAAAAACACCCTGGCGCAAATCGCATCATCTCCTAATTAGTATGCACTTGAAGTGCAAACATAGCAGAGCATTTTGATGCAAACTGCGGCTCCGTAAGTGTTCGTAGAGCCGAGTTATGACAAATTTGGCAAAGACACCTAAATCGGCCATTTTCTGAGATTTTGCCAAGGGGGGACCAAGGGAAAATGCTCAAAAAAGTAGGCCGACTATAGGGGCTTCAAAAACACCCTGGCGCAAATCGCATCATCTCCTAATTAGTATGCACTTGAAGTGCAAACATAGCAGAGCATTTTGATGCAAACTGCGGCTCCGTAAGTGTTCGTAGAGCCGAGTTATGACAAATTTGGCAAAGACACCTAAATCGGCCATTTTCTGAGATTTTGCCAAGGGGGGACCAAGGGAAAATGCTCAAAAAAGTAGGCCGACTATAGGGGCTTCAAAAACACCCTGGCGCAAATCGCATCATCTCCTAATTAGTATGCACTTGAAGTGCAAACATAGCAGAGCATTTTGATGCAAACTGCGGCTCCGTAAGTGTTCGTAGAGCCGAGTTATGACAAATTTGGCAAAGACACCTAAATCGGCCATTTTCTGAGATTTTGCCAAGGGGGGACCAAGGGAAAATGCTCAAAAAAGTAGGCCGACTATAGGGGCTTCAAAAACACCCTGGCGCAAATCGCATCATCTCCTAATTAGTATGCACTTGAAGTGCAAACATAGCAGAGCATTTTGATGCAAACTGCGGCTCCGTAAGTGTTCGTAGAGCCGAGTTATGACAAATTTGGCAAAGACACCTAAATCGGCCATTTTCTGAGATTTTGCCAAGGGGGGACCAAGGGAAAATGCTCAAAAAAGTAGGCCGACTATAGGGGCTTCAAAAACACCCTGGCGCAAATCGCATCATCTCCTAATTAGTATGCACTTGAAGTGCAAACATAGCAGAGCATTTTGATGCAAACTGCGGCTCCGTAAGTGTTCGTAGAGCCGAGTTATGACAAATTTGGCAAAGACACCTAAATCGGCCATTTTCTGAGATTTTGCCAAGGGGGGACCAAGGGAAAATGCTCAAAAAAGTAGGCCGACTATAGGGGCTTCAAAAACACCCTGGCGCAAATCGCATCATCTCCTAATTAGTATGCACTTGAAGTGCAAACATAGCAGAGCATTTTGATGCAAACTGCGGCTCCGTAAGTGTTCGTAGAGCCGAGTTATGACAAATTTGGCAAAGACACCTAAATCGGCCATTTTCTGAGATTTTGCCAAGGGGGGACCAAGGGAAAATGCTCAAAAAAGTAGGCCGACTATAGGGGCTTCAAAAACACCCTGGCGCAAATCGCATCATCTCCTAATTAGTATGCACTTGAAGTGCAAACATAGCAGAGCATTTTGATGCAAACTGCGGCTCCGTAAGTGTTCGTAGAGCCGAGTTATGACAAATTTGGCAAAGACACCTAAATCGGCCATTTTCTGAGATTTTGCCAAGGGGGGACCAAGGGAAAATGCTCAAAAAAGTAGGCCGACTATAGGGGCTTCAAAAACACCCTGGCGCAAATCGCATCATCTCCTAATTAGTATGCACTTGAAGTGCAAACATAGCAGAGCATTTTGATGCAAACTGCGGCTCCGTAAGTGTTCGTAGAGCCGAGTTATGACAAATTTGGCAAAGACACCTAAATCGGCCATTTTCTGAGATTTTGCCAAGGGGGGACCAAGGGAAAATGCTCAAAAAAGTAGGCCGACTATAGGGGCTTCAAAAACACCCTGGCGCAAATCGCATCATCTCCTAATTAGTATGCACTTGAAGTGCAAACATAGCAGAGCATTTTGATGCAAACTGCGGCTCCGTAAGTGTTCGTAGAGCCGAGTTATGACAAATTTGGCAAAGACACCTAAATCGGCCATTTTCTGAGATTTTGCCAAGGGGGGACCAAGGGAAAATGCTCAAAAAAGTAGGCCGACTATAGGGGCTTCAAAAACACCCTGGCGCAAATCGCATCATCTCCTAATTAGTATGCACTTGAAGTGCAAACATAGCAGAGCATTTTGATGCAAACTGCGGCTCCGTAAGTGTTCGTAGAGCCGAGTTATGACAAATTTGGCAAAGACACCTAAATCGGCCATTTTCTGAGATTTTGCCAAGGGGGGACCAAGGGAAAATGCTCAAAAAAGTAGGCCGACTATAGGGGCTTCAAAAACACCCTGGCGCAAATCGCATCATCTCCTAATTAGTATGCACTTGAAGTGCAAACATAGCAGAGCATTTTGATGCAAACTGCGGCTCCGTAAGTGTTCGTAGAGCCGAGTTATGACAAATTTGGCAAAGACACCTAAATCGGCCATTTTCTGAGATTTTGCCAAGGGGGGACCAAGGGAAAATGCTCAAAAAAGTAGGCCGACTATAGGGGCTTCAAAAACACCCTGGCGCAAATCGCATCATCTCCTAATTAGTATGCACTTGAAGTGCAAACATAGCAGAGCATTTTGATGCAAACTGCGGCTCCGTAAGTGTTCGTAGAGCCGAGTTATGACAAATTTGGCAAAGACACCTAAATCGGCCATTTTCTGAGATTTTGCCAAGGGGGGACCAAGGGAAAATGCTCAAAAAAGTAGGCCGACTATAGGGGCTTCAAAAACACCCTGGCGCAAATCGCATCATCTCCTAATTAGTATGCACTTGAAGTGCAAACATAGCAGAGCATTTTGATGCAAACTGCGGCTCCGTAAGTGTTCGTAGAGCCGAGTTATGACAAATTTGGCAAAGACACCTAAATCGGCCATTTTCTGAGATTTTGCCAAGGGGGGACCAAGGGAAAATGCTCAAAAAAGTAGGCCGACTATAGGGGCTTCAAAAACACCCTGGCGCAAATCGCATCATCTCCTAATTAGTATGCACTTGAAGTGCAAACATAGCAGAGCATTTTGATGCAAACTGCGGCTCCGTAAGTGTTCGTAGAGCCGAGTTATGACAAATTTGGCAAAGACACCTAAATCGGCCATTTTCTGAGATTTTGCCAAGGGGGGACCAAGGGAAAATGCTCAAAAAAGTAGGCCGACTATAGGGGCTTCAAAAACACCCTGGCGCAAATCGCATCATCTCCTAATTAGTATGCACTTGAAGTGCAAACATAGCAGAGCATTTTGATGCAAACTGCGGCTCCGTAAGTGTTCGTAGAGCCGAGTTATGACAAATTTGGCAAAGACACCTAAATCGGCCATTTTCTGAGATTTTGCCAAGGGGGGACCAAGGGAAAATGCTCAAAAAAGTAGGCCGACTATAGGGGCTTCAAAAGCACCCTGGCGCAAATCGCATCATCTCCTAATTAGTATGCACTTGAAGTGCAAACATAGCAGAGCATTTTGATGCAAACTGCGGCTCCGTAAGTGTTCGTAGAGCCGAGTTATGACAAATTTGGCAAAGACACCTAAATCGGCCATTTTCTGAGATTTTGCCAAGGGGGGACCAAGGGAAAATGCTCAAAAAAGTAGGCCGACTATAGGGGCTTCAAAAGCACCCTGGCGCAAATCGCATCATCTCCTAATTAGTATGCACTTGAAGTGCAAACATAGCAGAGCATTTTGATGCAAACTGCGGCTCCGTAAGTGTTCGTAGAGCCGAGTTATGACAAATTTGGCAAAGACACCTAAATCGGCCATTTTCTGAGATTTTGCCAAGGGGGGACCAAGGGAAAATGCTCAAAAAAGTAGGCCGACTATAGGGGCTTCAAAAGCACCCTGGCGCAAATCGCATCATCTCCTAATTAGTATGCACTTGAAGTGCAAACATAGCAGAGCATTTTGATGCAAACTGCGGCTCCGTAAGTGTTCGTAGAGCCGAGTTATGACAAATTTGGCAAAGACACCTAAATCGGCCATTTTCTGAGATTTTGCCAAGGGGGGACCAAGGGAAAATGCTCAAAAAAGTAGGCCGACTATAGGGGCTTCAAAAGCACCCTGGCGCAAATCGCATCATCTCCTAATTAGTATGCACTTGAAGTGCAAACATAGCAGAGCATTTTGATGCAAACTGCGGCTCCGTAAGTGTTCGTAGAGCCGAGTTATGACAAATTTGGCAAAGACACCTAAATCGGCCATTTTCTGAGATTTTGCCAAGGGGGGACCAAGGGAAAATGCTCAAAAAAGTAGGCCGACTATAGGGGCTTCAAAAACACCCTGGCGCAAATCGCATCATCTCCTAATTAGTATGCACTTGAAGTGCAAACATAGCAGAGCATTTTGATGCAAACTGCGGCTCCGTAAGTGTTCGTAGAGCCGAGTTATGACAAATTTGGCAAAGACACCTAAATCGGCCATTTTCTGAGATTTTGCCAAGGGGGGACCAAGGGAAAATGCTCAAAAAAGTAGGCCGACTATAGGGGCTTCAAAAGCACCCTGGCGCAAATCGCATCATCTCCTAATTAGTATGCACTTGAAGTGCAAACATAGCAGAGCATTTTGATGCAAACTGCGGCTCCGTAAGTGTTCGTAGAGCCGAGTTATGACAAATTTGGCAAAGACACCTAAATCGGCCATTTTCTGAGATTTTGCCAAGGGGGGACCAAGGGAAAATGCTCAAAAAAGTAGGCCGACTATAGGGGCTTCAAAAACACCCTGGCGCAAATCGCATCATCTCCTAATTAGTATGCACTTGAAGTGCAAACATAGCAGAGCATTTTGATGCAAACTGCGGCTCCGTAAGTGTTCGTAGAGCCGAGTTATGACAAATTTGGCAAAGACACCTAAATCGGCCATTTTCTGAGATTTTGCCAAGGGGGGACCAAGGGAAAATGCTCAAAAAAGTAGGCCGACTATAGGGGCTTCAAAAACACCCTGGCGCAAATCGCATCATCTCCTAATTAGTATGCACTTGAAGTGCAAACATAGCAGAGCATTTTGATGCAAACTGCGGCTCCGTAAGTGTTCGTAGAGCCGAGTTATGACAAATTTGGCAAAGACACCTAAATCGGCCATTTTCTGAGATTTTGCCAAGGGGGGACCAAGGGAAAATGCTCAAAAAAGTAGGCCGACTATAGGGGCTTCAAAAACACCCTGGCGCAAATCGCATCATCTCCTAATTAGTATGCACTTGAAGTGCAAACATAGCAGAGCATTTTGATGCAAACTGCGGCTCCGTAAGTGTTCGTAGAGCCGAGTTATGACAAATTTGGCAAAGACACCTAAATCGGCCATTTTCTGAGATTTTGCCAAGGGGGGACCAAGGGAAAATGCTCAAAAAAGTAGGCCGACTATAGGGGCTTCAAAAACACCCTGGCGCAAATCGCATCATCTCCTAATTAGTATGCACTTGAAGTGCAAACATAGCAGAGCATTTTGATGCAAACTGCGGCTCCGTAAGTGTTCGTAGAGCCGAGTTATGACAAATTTGGCAAAGACACCTAAATCGGCCATTTTCTGAGATTTTGCCAAGGGGGGACCAAGGGAAAATGCTCAAAAAAGTAGGCCGACTATAGGGGCTTCAAAAACACCCTGGCGCAAATCGCATCATCTCCTAATTAGTATGCACTTGAAGTGCAAACATAGCAGAGCATTTTGATGCAAACTGCGGCTCCGTAAGTGTTCGTAGAGCCGAGTTATGACAAATTTGGCAAAGACACCTAAATCGGCCATTTTCTGAGATTTTGCCAAGGGGGGACCAAGGGAAAATGCTCAAAAAAGTAGGCCGACTATAGGGGCTTCAAAAACACCCTGGCGCAAATCGCATCATCTCCTAATTAGTATGCACTTGAAGTGCAAACATAGCAGAGCATTTTGATGCAAACTGCGGCTCCGTAAGTGTTCGTAGAGCCGAGTTATGACAAATTTGGCAAAGACACCTAAATCGGCCATTTTCTGAGATTTTGCCAAGGGGGGACCAAGGGAAAATGCTCAAAAAAGTAGGCCGACTATAGGGGCTTCAAAAACACCCTGGCGCAAATCGCATCATCTCCTAATTAGTATGCACTTGAAGTGCAAACATAGCAGAGCATTTTGATGCAAACTGCGGCTCCGTAAGTGTTCGTAGAGCCGAGTTATGACAAATTTGGCAAAGACACCTAAATCGGCCATTTTCTGAGATTTTGCCAAGGGGGGACCAAGGGAAAATGCTCAAAAAAGTAGGCCGACTATAGGGGCTTCAAAAACACCCTGGCGCAAATCGCATCATCTCCTAATTAGTATGCACTTGAAGTGCAAACATAGCAGAGCATTTTGATGCAAACTGCGGCTCCGTAAGTGTTCGTAGAGCCGAGTTATGACAAATTTGGCAAAGACACCTAAATCGGCCATTTTCTGAGATTTTGCCAAGGGGGGACCAAGGGAAAATGCTCAAAAAAGTAGGCCGACTATAGGGGCTTCAAAAACACCCTGGCGCAAATCGCATCATCTCCTAATTAGTATGCACTTGAAGTGCAAACATAGCAGAGCATTTTGATGCAAACTGCGGCTCCGTAAGTGTTCGTAGAGCCGAGTTATGACAAATTTGGCAAAGACACCTAAATCGGCCATTTTCTGAGATTTTGCCAAGGGGGGACCAAGGGAAAATGCTCAAAAAAGTAGGCCGACTATAGGGGCTTCAAAAACACCCTGGCGCAAATCGCATCATCTCCTAATTAGTATGCACTTGAAGTGCAAACATAGCAGAGCATTTTGATGCAAACTGCGGCTCCGTAAGTGTTCGTAGAGCCGAGTTATGACAAATTTGGCAAAGACACCTAAATCGGCCATTTTCTGAGATTTTGCCAAGGGGGGACCAAGGGAAAATGCTCAAAAAAGTAGGCCGACTATAGGGGCTTCAAAAACACCCTGGCGCAAATCGCATCATCTCCTAATTAGTATGCACTTGAAGTGCAAACATAGCAGAGCATTTTGATGCAAACTGCGGCTCCGTAAGTGTTCGTAGAGCCGAGTTATGACAAATTTGGCAAAGACACCTAAATCGGCCATTTTCTGAGATTTTGCCAAGGGGGGACCAAGGGAAAATGCTCAAAAAAGTAGGCCGACTATAGGGGCTTCAAAAACACCCTGGCGCAAATCGCATCATCTCCTAATTAGTATGCACTTGAAGTGCAAACATAGCAGAGCATTTTGATGCAAACTGCGGCTCCGTAAGTGTTCGTAGAGCCGAGTTATGACAAATTTGGCAAAGACACCTAAATCGGCCATTTTCTGAGATTTTGCCAAGGGGGGACCAAGGGAAAATGCTCAAAAAAGTAGGCCGACTATAGGGGCTTCAAAAACACCCTGGCGCAAATCGCATCATCTCCTAATTAGTATGCACTTGAAGTGCAAACATAGCAGAGCATTTTGATGCAAACTGCGGCTCCGTAAGTGTTCGTAGAGCCGAGTTATGACAAATTTGGCAAAGACACCTAAATCGGCCATTTTCTGAGATTTTGCCAAGGGGGGACCAAGGGAAAATGCTCAAAAAAGTAGGCCGACTATAGGGGCTTCAAAAACACCCTGGCGCAAATCGCATCATCTCCTAATTAGTATGCACTTGAAGTGCAAACATAGCAGAGCATTTTGATGCAAACTGCGGCTCCGTAAGTGTTCGTAGAGCCGAGTTATGACAAATTTGGCAAAGACACCTAAATCGGCCATTTTCTGAGATTTTGCCAAGGGGGGACCAAGGGAAAATGCTCAAAAAAGTAGGCCGACTATAGGGGCTTCAAAAACACCCTGGCGCAAATCGCATCATCTCCTAATTAGTATGCACTTGAAGTGCAAACATAGCAGAGCATTTTGATGCAAACTGCGGCTCCGTAAGTGTTCGTAGAGCCGAGTTATGACAAATTTGGCAAAGACACCTAAATCGGCCATTTTCTGAGATTTTGCCAAGGGGGGACCAAGGGAAAATGCTCAAAAAAGTAGGCCGACTATAGGGGCTTCAAAAACACCCTGGCGCAAATCGCATCATCTCCTAATTAGTATGCACTTGAAGTGCAAACATAGCAGAGCATTTTGATGCAAACTGCGGCTCCGTAAGTGTTCGTAGAGCCGAGTTATGACAAATTTGGCAAAGACACCTAAATCGGCCATTTTCTGAGATTTTGCCAAGGGGGGACCAAGGGAAAATGCTCAAAAAAGTAGGCCGACTATAGGGGCTTCAAAAACACCCTGGCGCAAATCGCATCATCTCCTAATTAGTATGCACTTGAAGTGCAAACATAGCAGAGCATTTTGATGCAAACTGCGGCTCCGTAAGTGTTCGTAGAGCCGAGTTATGACAAATTTGGCAAAGACACCTAAATCGGCCATTTTCTGAGATTTTGCCAAGGGGGGACCAAGGGAAAATGCTCAAAAAAGTAGGCCGACTATAGGGGCTTCAAAAACACCCTGGCGCAAATCGCATCATCTCCTAATTAGTATGCACTTGAAGTGCAAACATAGCAGAGCATTTTGATGCAAACTGCGGCTCCGTAAGTGTTCGTAGAGCCGAGTTATGACAAATTTGGCAAAGACACCTAAATCGGCCATTTTCTGAGATTTTGCCAAGGGGGGACCAAGGGAAAATGCTCAAAAAAGTAGGCCGACTATAGGGGCTTCAAAAACACCCTGGCGCAAATCGCATCATCTCCTAATTAGTATGCACTTGAAGTGCAAACATAGCAGAGCATTTTGATGCAAACTGCGGCTCCGTAAGTGTTCGTAGAGCCGAGTTATGACAAATTTGGCAAAGACACCTAAATCGGCCATTTTCTGAGATTTTGCCAAGGGGGGACCAAGGGAAAATGCTCAAAAAAGTAGGCCGACTATAGGGGCTTCAAAAACACCCTGGCGCAAATCGCATCATCTCCTAATTAGTATGCACTTGAAGTGCAAACATAGCAGAGCATTTTGATGCAAACTGCGGCTCCGTAAGTGTTCGTAGAGCCGAGTTATGACAAATTTGGCAAAGACACCTAAATCGGCCATTTTCTGAGATTTTGCCAAGGGGGGACCAAGGGAAAATGCTCAAAAAAGTAGGCCGACTATAGGGGCTTCAAAAACACCCTGGCGCAAATCGCATCATCTCCTAATTAGTATGCACTTGAAGTGCAAACATAGCAGAGCATTTTGATGCAAACTGCGGCTCCGTAAGTGTTCGTAGAGCCGAGTTATGACAAATTTGGCAAAGACACCTAAATCGGCCATTTTCTGAGATTTTGCCAAGGGGGGACCAAGGGAAAATGCTCAAAAAAGTAGGCCGACTATAGGGGCTTCAAAAACACCCTGGCGCAAATCGCATCATCTCCTAATTAGTATGCACTTGAAGTGCAAACATAGCAGAGCATTTTGATGCAAACTGCGGCTCCGTAAGTGTTCGTAGAGCCGAGTTATGACAAATTTGGCAAAGACACCTAAATCGGCCATTTTCTGAGATTTTGCCAAGGGGGGACCAAGGGAAAATGCTCAAAAAAGTAGGCCGACTATAGGGGCTTCAAAAACACCCTGGCGCAAATCGCATCATCTCCTAATTAGTATGCACTTGAAGTGCAAACATAGCAGAGCATTTTGATGCAAACTGCGGCTCCGTAAGTGTTCGTAGAGCCGAGTTATGACAAATTTGGCAAAGACACCTAAATCGGCCATTTTCTGAGATTTTGCCAAGGGGGGACCAAGGGAAAATGCTCAAAAAAGTAGGCCGACTATAGGGGCTTCAAAAACACCCTGGCGCAAATCGCATCATCTCCTAATTAGTATGCACTTGAAGTGCAAACATAGCAGAGCATTTTGATGCAAACTGCGGCTCCGTAAGTGTTCGTAGAGCCGAGTTATGACAAATTTGGCAAAGACACCTAAATCGGCCATTTTCTGAGATTTTGCCAAGGGGGGACCAAGGGAAAATGCTCAAAAAAGTAGGCCGACTATAGGGGCTTCAAAAACACCCTGGCGCAAATCGCATCATCTCCTAATTAGTATGCACTTGAAGTGCAAACATAGCAGAGCATTTTGATGCAAACTGCGGCTCCGTAAGTGTTCGTAGAGCCGAGTTATGACAAATTTGGCAAAGACACCTAAATCGGCCATTTTCTGAGATTTTGCCAAGGGGGGACCAAGGGAAAATGCTCAAAAAAGTAGGCCGACTATAGGGGCTTCAAAAACACCCTGGCGCAAATCGCATCATCTCCTAATTAGTATGCACTTGAAGTGCAAACATAGCAGAGCATTTTGATGCAAACTGCGGCTCCGTAAGTGTTCGTAGAGCCGAGTTATGACAAATTTGGCAAAGACACCTAAATCGGCCATTTTCTGAGATTTTGCCAAGGGGGGACCAAGGGAAAATGCTCAAAAAAGTAGGCCGACTATAGGGGCTTCAAAAACACCCTGGCGCAAATCGCATCATCTCCTAATTAGTATGCACTTGAAGTGCAAACATAGCAGAGCATTTTGATGCAAACTGCGGCTCCGTAAGTGTTCGTAGAGCCGAGTTATGACAAATTTGGCAAAGACACCTAAATCGGCCATTTTCTGAGATTTTGCCAAGGGGGGACCAAGGGAAAATGCTCAAAAAAGTAGGCCGACTATAGGGGCTTCAAAAACACCCTGGCGCAAATCGCATCATCTCCTAATTAGTATGCACTTGAAGTGCAAACATAGCAGAGCATTTTGATGCAAACTGCGGCTCCGTAAGTGTTCGTAGAGCCGAGTTATGACAAATTTGGCAAAGACACCTAAATCGGCCATTTTCTGAGATTTTGCCAAGGGGGGACCAAGGGAAAATGCTCAAAAAAGTAGGCCGACTATAGGGGCTTCAAAAACACCCTGGCGCAAATCGCATCATCTCCTAATTAGTATGCACTTGAAGTGCAAACATAGCAGAGCATTTTGATGCAAACTGCGGCTCCGTAAGTGTTCGTAGAGCCGAGTTATGACAAATTTGGCAAAGACACCTAAATCGGCCATTTTCTGAGATTTTGCCAAGGGGGGACCAAGGGAAAATGCTCAAAAAAGTAGGCCGACTATAGGGGCTTCAAAAACACCCTGGCGCAAATCGCATCATCTCCTAATTAGTATGCACTTGAAGTGCAAACATAGCAGAGCATTTTGATGCAAACTGCGGCTCCGTAAGTGTTCGTAGAGCCGAGTTATGACAAATTTGGCAAAGACACCTAAATCGGCCATTTTCTGAGATTTTGCCAAGGGGGGACCAAGGGAAAATGCTCAAAAAAGTAGGCCGACTATAGGGGCTTCAAAAACACCCTGGCGCAAATCGCATCATCTCCTAATTAGTATGCACTTGAAGTGCAAACATAGCAGAGCATTTTGATGCAAACTGCGGCTCCGTAAGTGTTCGTAGAGCCGAGTTATGACAAATTTGGCAAAGACACCTAAATCGGCCATTTTCTGAGATTTTGCCAAGGGGGGACCAAGGGAAAATGCTCAAAAAAGTAGGCCGACTATAGGGGCTTCAAAAACACCCTGGCGCAAATCGCATCATCTCCTAATTAGTATGCACTTGAAGTGCAAACATAGCAGAGCATTTTGATGCAAACTGCGGCTCCGTAAGTGTTCGTAGAGCCGAGTTATGACAAATTTGGCAAAGACACCTAAATCGGCCATTTTCTGAGATTTTGCCAAGGGGGGACCAAGGGAAAATGCTCAAAAAAGTAGGCCGACTATAGGGGCTTCAAAAACACCCTGGCGCAAATCGCATCATCTCCTAATTAGTATGCACTTGAAGTGCAAACATAGCAGAGCATTTTGATGCAAACTGCGGCTCCGTAAGTGTTCGTAGAGCCGAGTTATGACAAATTTGGCAAAGACACCTAAATCGGCCATTTTCTGAGATTTTGCCAAGGGGGGACCAAGGGAAAATGCTCAAAAAAGTAGGCCGACTATAGGGGCTTCAAAAACACCCTGGCGCAAATCGCATCATCTCCTAATTAGTATGCACTTGAAGTGCAAACATAGCAGAGCATTTTGATGCAAACTGCGGCTCCGTAAGTGTTCGTAGAGCCGAGTTATGACAAATTTGGCAAAGACACCTAAATCGGCCATTTTCTGAGATTTTGCCAAGGGGGGACCAAGGGAAAATGCTCAAAAAAGTAGGCCGACTATAGGGGCTTCAAAAACACCCTGGCGCAAATCGCATCATCTCCTAATTAGTATGCACTTGAAGTGCAAACATAGCAGAGCATTTTGATGCAAACTGCGGCTCCGTAAGTGTTCGTAGAGCCGAGTTATGACAAATTTGGCAAAGACACCTAAATCGGCCATTTTCTGAGATTTTGCCAAGGGGGGACCAAGGGAAAATGCTCAAAAAAGTAGGCCGACTATAGGGGCTTCAAAAACACCCTGGCGCAAATCGCATCATCTCCTAATTAGTATGCACTTGAAGTGCAAACATAGCAGAGCATTTTGATGCAAACTGCGGCTCCGTAAGTGTTCGTAGAGCCGAGTTATGACAAATTTGGCAAAGACACCTAAATCGGCCATTTTCTGAGATTTTGCCAAGGGGGGACCAAGGGAAAATGCTCAAAAAAGTAGGCCGACTATAGGGGCTTCAAAAACACCCTGGCGCAAATCGCATCATCTCCTAATTAGTATGCACTTGAAGTGCAAACATAGCAGAGCATTTTGATGCAAACTGCGGCTCCGTAAGTGTTCGTAGAGCCGAGTTATGACAAATTTGGCAAAGACACCTAAATCGGCCATTTTCTGAGATTTTGCCAAGGGGGGACCAAGGGAAAATGCTCAAAAAAGTAGGCCGACTATAGGGGCTTCAAAAACACCCTGGCGCAAATCGCATCATCTCCTAATTAGTATGCACTTGAAGTGCAAACATAGCAGAGCATTTTGATGCAAACTGCGGCTCCGTAAGTGTTCGTAGAGCCGAGTTATGACAAATTTGGCAAAGACACCTAAATCGGCCATTTTCTGAGATTTTGCCAAGGGGGGACCAAGGGAAAATGCTCAAAAAAGTAGGCCGACTATAGGGGCTTCAAAAACACCCTGGCGCAAATCGCATCATCTCCTAATTAGTATGCACTTGAAGTGCAAACATAGCAGAGCATTTTGATGCAAACTGCGGCTCCGTAAGTGTTCGTAGAGCCGAGTTATGACAAATTTGGCAAAGACACCTAAATCGGCCATTTTCTGAGATTTTGCCAAGGGGGGACCAAGGGAAAATGCTCAAAAAAGTAGGCCGACTATAGGGGCTTCAAAAACACCCTGGCGCAAATCGCATCATCTCCTAATTAGTATGCACTTGAAGTGCAAACATAGCAGAGCATTTTGATGCAAACTGCGGCTCCGTAAGTGTTCGTAGAGCCGAGTTATGACAAATTTGGCAAAGACACCTAAATCGGCCATTTTCTGAGATTTTGCCAAGGGGGGACCAAGGGAAAATGCTCAAAAAAGTAGGCCGACTATAGGGGCTTCAAAAACACCCTGGCGCAAATCGCATCATCTCCTAATTAGTATGCACTTGAAGTGCAAACATAGCAGAGCATTTTGATGCAAACTGCGGCTCCGTAAGTGTTCGTAGAGCCGAGTTATGACAAATTTGGCAAAGACACCTAAATCGGCCATTTTCTGAGATTTTGCCAAGGGGGGACCAAGGGAAAATGCTCAAAAAAGTAGGCCGACTATAGGGGCTTCAAAAACACCCTGGCGCAAATCGCATCATCTCCTAATTAGTATGCACTTGAAGTGCAAACATAGCAGAGCATTTTGATGCAAACTGCGGCTCCGTAAGTGTTCGTAGAGCCGAGTTATGACAAATTTGGCAAAGACACCTAAATCGGCCATTTTCTGAGATTTTGCCAAGGGGGGACCAAGGGAAAATGCTCAAAAAAGTAGGCCGACTATAGGGGCTTCAAAAACACCCTGGCGCAAATCGCATCATCTCCTAATTAGTATGCACTTGAAGTGCAAACATAGCAGAGCATTTTGATGCAAACTGCGGCTCCGTAAGTGTTCGTAGAACCGAGTTATGACAAATTTGGCAAAGACACCTAAATCGGCCATTTTCTGAGATTTTGCCAAGGGGGGACCAAGGGAAAATGCTCAAAAAAGTAGGCCGACTATAGGGGCTTCAAAAACACCCTGGCGCAAATCGCATCATCTCCTAATTAGTATGCACTTGAAGTGCAAACATAGCAGAGCATTTTGATGCAAACTGCGGCTCCGTAAGTGTTCGTAGAGCCGAGTTATGACAAATTTGGCAAAGACACCTAAATCGGCCATTTTCTGAGATTTTGCCAAGGGGGGACCAAGGGAAAATGCTCAAAAAAGTAGGCCGACTATAGGGGCTTCAAAAACACCCTGGCGCAAATCGCATCATCTCCTAATTAGTATGCACTTGAAGTGCAAACATAGCAGAGCATTTTGATGCAAACTGCGGCTCCGTAAGTGTTCGTAGAGCCGAGTTATGACAAATTTGGCAAAGACACCTAAATCGGCCATTTTCTGAGATTTTGCCAAGGGGGGACCAAGGGAAAATGCTCAAAAAAGTAGGCCGACTATAGGGGCTTCAAAAACACCCTGGCGCAAATCGCATCATCTCCTAATTAGTATGCACTTGAAGTGCAAACATAGCAGAGCATTTTGATGCAAACAGCGGCTCCGTAAGTGTTCGTAGAGCCGAGTTATGACAAATTTGGCAAAGACACCTAAATCGGCCATTTTCTGAGATTTTGCCAAGGGGGGACCAAGGGAAAATGCTCAAAAAAGTAGGCCGACTATAGGGGCTTCAAAAACACCCTGGCGCAAATCGCATCATCTCCTAATTAGTATGCACTTGAAGTGCAAACATAGCAGAGCATTTTGATGCAAACTGCGGCTCCGTAAGTGTTCGTAGAGCCGAGTTATGACAAATTTGGCAAAGACACCTAAATCGGCCATTTTCTGAGATTTTGCCAAGGGGGGACCAAGGGAAAATGCTCAAAAAAGTAGGCCGACTATAGGGGCTTCAAAAACACCCTGGCGCAAATCGCATCATCTCCTAATTAGTATGCACTTGAAGTGCAAACATAGCAGAGCATTTTGATGCAAACTGCGGCTCCGTAAGTGTTCGTAGAGCCGAGTTATGACAAATTTGGCAAAGACACCTAAATCGGCCATTTTCTGAGATTTTGCCAAGGGGGGACCAAGGGAAAATGCTCAAAAAAGTAGGCCGACTATAGGGGCTTCAAAAACACCCTGGCGCAAATCGCATCATCTCCTAATTAGTATGCACTTGAAGTGCAAACATAGCAGAGCATTTTGATGCAAACTGCGGCTCCGTAAGTGTTCGTAGAGCCGAGTTATGACAAATTTGGCAAAGACACCTAAATCGGCCATTTTCTGAGATTTTGCCAAGGGGGGACCAAGGGAAAATGCTCAAAAAAGTAGGCCGACTATAGGGGCTTCAAAAACACCCTGGCGCAAATCGCATCATCTCCTAATTAGTATGCACTTGAAGTGCAAACATAGCAGAGCATTTTGATGCAAACTGCGGCTCCGTAAGTGTTCGTAGAGCCGAGTTATGACAAATTTGGCAAAGACACCTAAATCGGCCATTTTCTGAGATTTTGCCAAGGGGGGACCAAGGGAAAATGCTCAAAAAAGTAGGCCGACTATAGGGGCTTCAAAAACACCCTGGCGCAAATCGCATCATCTCCTAATTAGTATGCACTTGAAGTGCAAACATAGCAGAGCATTTTGATGCAAACTGCGGCTCCGTAAGTGTTCGTAGAGCCGAGTTATGACAAATTTGGCAAAGACACCTAAATCGGCCATTTTCTGAGATTTTGCCAAGGGGGGACCAAGGGAAAATGCTCAAAAAAGTAGGCCGACTATAGGGGCTTCAAAAACACCCTGGCGCAAATCGCATCATCTCCTAATTAGTATGCACTTGAAGTGCAAACATAGCAGAGCATTTTGATGCAAACTGCGGCTCCGTAAGTGTTCGTAGAGCCGAGTTATGACAAATTTGGCAAAGACACCTAAATCGGCCATTTTCTGAGATTTTGCCAAGGGGGGACCAAGGGAAAATGCTCAAAAAAGTAGGCCGACTATAGGGGCTTCAAAAACACCCTGGCGCAAATCGCATCATCTCCTAATTAGTATGCACTTGAAGTGCAAACATAGCAGAGCATTTTGATGCAAACTGCGGCTCCGTAAGTGTTCGTAGAGCCGAGTTATGACAAATTTGGCAAAGACACCTAAATCGGCCATTTTCTGAGATTTTGCCAAGGGGGGACCAAGGGAAAATGCTCAAAAAAGTAGGCCGACTATAGGGGCTTCAAAAACACCCTGGCGCAAATCGCATCATCTCCTAATTAGTATGCACTTGAAGTGCAAACATAGCAGAGCATTTTGATGCAAACTGCGGCTCCGTAAGTGTTCGTAGAGCCGAGTTATGACAAATTTGGCAAAGACACCTAAATCGGCCATTTTCTGAGATTTTGCCAAGGGGGGACCAAGGGAAAATGCTCAAAAAAGTAGGCCGACTATAGGGGCTTCAAAAACACCCTGGCGCAAATCGCATCATCTCCTAATTAGTATGCACTTGAAGTGCAAACATAGCAGAGCATTTTGATGCAAACTGCGGCTCCGTAAGTGTTCGTAGAGCCGAGTTATGACAAATTTGGCAAAGACACCTAAATCGGCCATTTTCTGAGATTTTGCCAAGGGGGGACCAAGGGAAAATGCTCAAAAAAGTAGGCCGACTATAGGGGCTTCAAAAACACCCTGGCGCAAATCGCATCATCTCCTAATTAGTATGCACTTGAAGTGCAAACATAGCAGAGCATTTTGATGCAAACTGCGGCTCCGTAAGTGTTCGTAGAGCCGAGTTATGACAAATTTGGCAAAGACACCTAAATCGGCCATTTTCTGAGATTTTGCCAAGGGGGGACCAAGGGAAAATGCTCAAAAAAGTAGGCCGACTATAGGGGCTTCAAAAACACCCTGGCGCAAATCGCATCATCTCCTAATTAGTATGCACTTGAAGTGCAAACATAGCAGAGCATTTTGATGCAAACTGCGGCTCCGTAAGTGTTCGTAGAGCCGAGTTATGACAAATTTGGCAAAGACACCTAAATCGGCCATTTTCTGAGATTTTGCCAAGGGGGGACCAAGGGAAAATGCTCAAAAAAGTAGGCCGACTATAGGGGCTTCAAAAACACCCTGGCGCAAATCGCATCATCTCCTAATTAGTATGCACTTGAAGTGCAAACATAGCAGAGCATTTTGATGCAAACTGCGGCTCCGTAAGTGTTCGTAGAGCCGAGTTATGACAAATTTGGCAAAGACACCTAAATCGGCCATTTTCTGAGATTTTGCCAAGGGGGGACCAAGGGAAAATGCTCAAAAAAGTAGGCCGACTATAGGGGCTTCAAAAACACCCTGGCGCAAATCGCATCATCTCCTAATTAGTATGCACTTGAAGTGCAAACATAGCAGAGCATTTTGATGCAAACTGCGGCTCCGTAAGTGTTCGTAGAGCCGAGTTATGACAAATTTGGCAAAGACACCTAAATCGGCCATTTTCTGAGATTTTGCCAAGGGGGGACCAAGGGAAAATGCTCAAAAAAGTAGGCCGACTATAGGGGCTTCAAAAACACCCTGGCGCAAATCGCATCATCTCCTAATTAGTATGCACTTGAAGTGCAAACATAGCAGAGCATTTTGATGCAAACTGCGGCTCCGTAAGTGTTCGTAGAGCCGAGTTATGACAAATTTGGCAAAGACACCTAAATCGGCCATTTTCTGAGATTTTGCCAAGGGGGGACCAAGGGAAAATGCTCAAAAAAGTAGGCCGACTATAGGGGCTTCAAAAACACCCTGGCGCAAATCGCATCATCTCCTAATTAGTATGCACTTGAAGTGCAAACATAGCAGAGCATTTTGATGCAAACTGCGGCTCCGTAAGTGTTCGTAGAGCCGAGTTATGACAAATTTGGCAAAGACACCTAAATCGGCCATTTTCTGAGATTTTGCCAAGGGGGGACCAAGGGAAAATGCTCAAAAAAGTAGGCCGACTATAGGGGCTTCAAAAACACCCTGGCGCAAATCGCATCATCTCCTAATTAGTATGCACTTGAAGTGCAAACATAGCAGAGCATTTTGATGCAAACTGCGGCTCCGTAAGTGTTCGTAGAGCCGAGTTATGACAAATTTGGCAAAGACACCTAAATCGGCCATTTTCTGAGATTTTGCCAAGGGGGGACCAAGGGAAAATGCTCAAAAAAGTAGGCCGACTATAGGGGCTTCAAAAACACCCTGGCGCAAATCGCATCATCTCCTAATTAGTATGCACTTGAAGTGCAAACATAGCAGAGCATTTTGATGCAAACTGCGGCTCCGTAAGTGTTCGTAGAGCCGAGTTATGACAAATTTGGCAAAGACACCTAAATCGGCCATTTTCTGAGATTTTGCCAAGGGGGGACCAAGGGAAAATGCTCAAAAAAGTAGGCCGACTATAGGGGCTTCAAAAACACCCTGGCGCAAATCGCATCATCTCCTAATTAGTATGCACTTGAAGTGCAAACATAGCAGAGCATTTTGATGCAAACTGCGGCTCCGTAAGTGTTCGTAGAGCCGAGTTATGACAAATTTGGCAAAGACACCTAAATCGGCCATTTTCTGAGATTTTGCCAAGGGGGGACCAAGGGAAAATGCTCAAAAAAGTAGGCCGACTATAGGGGCTTCAAAAACACCCTGGCGCAAATCGCATCATCTCCTAATTAGTATGCACTTGAAGTGCAAACATAGCAGAGCATTTTGATGCAAACTGCGGCTCCGTAAGTGTTCGTAGAGCCGAGTTATGACAAATTTGGCAAAGACACCTAAATCGGCCATTTTCTGAGATTTTGCCAAGGGGGGACCAAGGGAAAATGCTCAAAAAAGTAGGCCGACTATAGGGGCTTCAAAAACACCCTGGCGCAAATCGCATCATCTCCTAATTAGTATGCACTTGAAGTGCAAACATAGCAGAGCATTTTGATGCAAACTGCGGCTCCGTAAGTGTTCGTAGAGCCGAGTTATGACAAATTTGGCAAAGACACCTAAATCGGCCATTTTCTGAGATTTTGCCAAGGGGGGACCAAGGGAAAATGCTCAAAAAAGTAGGCCGACTATAGGGGCTTCAAAAACACCCTGGCGCAAATCGCATCATCTCCTAATTAGTATGCACTTGAAGTGCAAACATAGCAGAGCATTTTGATGCAAACTGCGGCTCCGTAAGTGTTCGTAGAGCCGAGTTATGACAAATTTGGCAAAGACACCTAAATCGGCCATTTTCTGAGATTTTGCCAAGGGGGGACCAAGGGAAAATGCTCAAAAAAGTAGGCCGACTATAGGGGCTTCAAAAACACCCTGGCGCAAATCGCATCATCTCCTAATTAGTATGCACTTGAAGTGCAAACATAGCAGAGCATTTTGATGCAAACTGCGGCTCCGTAAGTGTTCGTAGAGCCGAGTTATGACAAATTTGGCAAAGACACCTAAATCGGCCATTTTCTGAGATTTTGCCAAGGGGGGACCAAGGGAAAATGCTCAAAAAAGTAGGCCGACTATAGGGGCTTCAAAAACACCCTGGCGCAAATCGCATCATCTCCTAATTAGTATGCACTTGAAGTGCAAACATAGCAGAGCATTTTGATGCAAACTGCGGCTCCGTAAGTGTTCGTAGAGCCGAGTTATGACAAATTTGGCAAAGACACCTAAATCGGCCATTTTCTGAGATTTTGCCAAGGGGGGACCAAGGGAAAATGCTCAAAAAAGTAGGCCGACTATAGGGGCTTCAAAAACACCCTGGCGCAAATCGCATCATCTCCTAATTAGTATGCACTTGAAGTGCAAACATAGCAGAGCATTTTGATGCAAACTGCGGCTCCGTAAGTGTTCGTAGAGCCGAGTTATGACAAATTTGGCAAAGACACCTAAATCGGCCATTTTCTGAGATTTTGCCAAGGGGGGACCAAGGGAAAATGCTCAAAAAAGTAGGCCGACTATAGGGGCTTCAAAAACACCCTGGCGCAAATCGCATCATCTCCTAATTAGTATGCACTTGAAGTGCAAACATAGCAGAGCATTTTGATGCAAACTGCGGCTCCGTAAGTGTTCGTAGAGCCGAGTTATGACAAATTTGGCAAAGACACCTAAATCGGCCATTTTCTGAGATTTTGCCAAGGGGGGACCAAGGGAAAATGCTCAAAAAAGTAGGCCGACTATAGGGGCTTCAAAAACACCCTGGCGCAAATCGCATCATCTCCTAATTAGTATGCACTTGAAGTGCAAACATAGCAGAGCATTTTGATGCAAACTGCGGCTCCGTAAGTGTTCGTAGAGCCGAGTTATGACAAATTTGGCAAAGACACCTAAATCGGCCATTTTCTGAGATTTTGCCAAGGGGGGACCAAGGGAAAATGCTCAAAAAAGTAGGCCGACTATAGGGGCTTCAAAAACACCCTGGCGCAAATCGCATCATCTCCTAATTAGTATGCACTTGAAGTGCAAACATAGCAGAGCATTTTGATGCAAACTGCGGCTCCGTAAGTGTTCGTAGAGCCGAGTTATGACAAATTTGGCAAAGACACCTAAATCGGCCATTTTCTGAGATTTTGCCAAGGGGGGACCAAGGGAAAATGCTCAAAAAAGTAGGCCGACTATAGGGGCTTCAAAAACACCCTGGCGCAAATCGCATCATCTCCTAATTAGTATGCACTTGAAGTGCAAACATAGCAGAGCATTTTGATGCAAACTGCGGCTCCGTAAGTGTTCGTAGAGCCGAGTTATGACAAATTTGGCAAAGACACCTAAATCGGCCATTTTCTGAGATTTTGCCAAGGGGGGACCAAGGGAAAATGCTCAAAAAAGTAGGCCGACTATAGGGGCTTCAAAAACACCCTGGCGCAAATCGCATCATCTCCTAATTAGTATGCACTTGAAGTGCAAACATAGCAGAGCATTTTGATGCAAACTGCGGCTCCGTAAGTGTTCGTAGAGCCGAGTTATGACAAATTTGGCAAAGACACCTAAATCGGCCATTTTCTGAGATTTTGCCAAGGGGGGACCAAGGGAAAATGCTCAAAAAAGTAGGCCGACTATAGGGGCTTCAAAAACACCCTGGCGCAAATCGCATCATCTCCTAATTAGTATGCACTTGAAGTGCAAACATAGCAGAGCATTTTGATGCAAACTGCGGCTCCGTAAGTGTTCGTAGAGCCGAGTTATGACAAATTTGGCAAAGACACCTAAATCGGCCATTTTCTGAGATTTTGCCAAGGGGGGACCAAGGGAAAATGCTCAAAAAAGTAGGCCGACTATAGGGGCTTCAAAAACACCCTGGCGCAAATCGCATCATCTCCTAATTAGTATGCACTTGAAGTGCAAACATAGCAGAGCATTTTGATGCAAACTGCGGCTCCGTAAGTGTTCGTAGAGCCGAGTTATGACAAATTTGGCAAAGACACCTAAATCGGCCATTTTCTGAGATTTTGCCAAGGGGGGACCAAGGGAAAATGCTCAAAAAAGTAGGCCGACTATAGGGGCTTCAAAAACACCCTGGCGCAAATCGCATCATCTCCTAATTAGTATGCACTTGAAGTGCAAACATAGCAGAGCATTTTGATGCAAACTGCGGCTCCGTAAGTGTTCGTAGAGCCGAGTTATGACAAATTTGGCAAAGACACCTAAATCGGCCATTTTCTGAGATTTTGCCAAGGGGGGACCAAGGGAAAATGCTCAAAAAAGTAGGCCGACTATAGGGGCTTCAAAAACACCCTGGCGCAAATCGCATCATCTCCTAATTAGTATGCACTTGAAGTGCAAACATAGCAGAGCATTTTGATGCAAACTGCGGCTCCGTAAGTGTTCGTAGAGCCGAGTTATGACAAATTTGGCAAAGACACCTAAATCGGCCATTTTCTGAGATTTTGCCAAGGGGGGACCAAGGGAAAATGCTCAAAAAAGTAGGCCGACTATAGGGGCTTCAAAAACACCCTGGCGCAAATCGCATCATCTCCTAATTAGTATGCACTTGAAGTGCAAACATAGCAGAGCATTTTGATGCAAACTGCGGCTCCGTAAGTGTTCGTAGAGCCGAGTTATGACAAATTTGGCAAAGACACCTAAATCGGCCATTTTCTGAGATTTTGCCAAGGGGGGACCAAGGGAAAATGCTCAAAAAAGTAGGCCGACTATAGGGGCTTCAAAAACACCCTGGCGCAAATCGCATCATCTCCTAATTAGTATGCACTTGAAGTGCAAACATAGCAGAGCATTTTGATGCAAACTGCGGCTCCGTAAGTGTTCGTAGAGCCGAGTTATGACAAATTTGGCAAAGACACCTAAATCGGCCATTTTCTGAGATTTTGCCAAGGGGGGACCAAGGGAAAATGCTCAAAAAAGTAGGCCGACTATAGGGGCTTCAAAAACACCCTGGCGCAAATCGCATCATCTCCTAATTAGTATGCACTTGAAGTGCAAACATAGCAGAGCATTTTGATGCAAACTGCGGCTCCGTAAGTGTTCGTAGAGCCGAGTTATGACAAATTTGGCAAAGACACCTAAATCGGCCATTTTCTGAGATTTTGCCAAGGGGGGACCAAGGGAAAATGCTCAAAAAAGTAGGCCGACTATAGGGGCTTCAAAAACACCCTGGCGCAAATCGCATCATCTCCTAATTAGTATGCACTTGAAGTGCAAACATAGCAGAGCATTTTGATGCAAACTGCGGCTCCGTAAGTGTTCGTAGAGCCGAGTTATGACAAATTTGGCAAAGACACCTAAATCGGCCATTTTCTGAGATTTTGCCAAGGGGGGACCAAGGGAAAATGCTCAAAAAAGTAGGCCGACTATAGGGGCTTCAAAAACACCCTGGCGCAAATCGCATCATCTCCTAATTAGTATGCACTTGAAGTGCAAACATAGCAGAGCATTTTGATGCAAACTGCGGCTCCGTAAGTGTTCGTAGAGCCGAGTTATGACAAATTTGGCAAAGACACCTAAATCGGCCATTTTCTGAGATTTTGCCAAGGGGGGACCAAGGGAAAATGCTCAAAAAAGTAGGCCGACTATAGGGGCTTCAAAAACACCCTGGCGCAAATCGCATCATCTCCTAATTAGTATGCACTTGAAGTGCAAACATAGCAGAGCATTTTGATGCAAACTGCGGCTCCGTAAGTGTTCGTAGAGCCGAGTTATGACAAATTTGGCAAAGACACCTAAATCGGCCATTTTCTGAGATTTTGCCAAGGGGGGACCAAGGGAAAATGCTCAAAAAAGTAGGCCGACTATAGGGGCTTCAAAAACACCCTGGCGCAAATCGCATCATCTCCTAATTAGTATGCACTTGAAGTGCAAACATAGCAGAGCATTTTGATGCAAACTGCGGCTCCGTAAGTGTTCGTAGAGCCGAGTTATGACAAATTTGGCAAAGACACCTAAATCGGCCATTTTCTGAGATTTTGCCAAGGGGGGACCAAGGGAAAATGCTCAAAAAAGTAGGCCGACTATAGGGGCTTCAAAAACACCCTGGCGCAAATCGCATCATCTCCTAATTAGTATGCACTTGAAGTGCAAACATAGCAGAGCATTTTGATGCAAACTGCGGCTCCGTAAGTGTTCGTAGAGCCGAGTTATGACAAATTTGGCAAAGACACCTAAATCGGCCATTTTCTGAGATTTTGCCAAGGGGGGACCAAGGGAAAATGCTCAAAAAAGTAGGCCGACTATAGGGGCTTCAAAAACACCCTGGCGCAAATCGCATCATCTCCTAATTAGTATGCACTTGAAGTGCAAACATAGCAGAGCATTTTGATGCAAACTGCGGCTCCGTAAGTGTTCGTAGAGCCGAGTTATGACAAATTTGGCAAAGACACCTAAATCGGCCATTTTCTGAGATTTTGCCAAGGGGGGACCAAGGGAAAATGCTCAAAAAAGTAGGCCGACTATAGGGGCTTCAAAAACACCCTGGCGCAAATCGCATCATCTCCTAATTAGTATGCACTTGAAGTGCAAACATAGCAGAGCATTTTGATGCAAACTGCGGCTCCGTAAGTGTTCGTAGAGCCGAGTTATGACAAATTTGGCAAAGACACCTAAATCGGCCATTTTCTGAGATTTTGCCAAGGGGGGACCAAGGGAAAATGCTCAAAAAAGTAGGCCGACTATAGGGGCTTCAAAACACCCTGGCGCAAATCGCATCATCTCCTAATTAGTATGCACTTGAAGTGCAAACATAGCAGAGCATTTTGATGCAAACTGCGGCTCCGTAAGTGTTCGTAGAGCCGAGTTATGACAAATTTGGCAAAGACACCTAAATCGGCCATTTTCTGAGATTTTGCCAAGGGGGGACCAAGGGAAAATGCTCAAAAAAGTAGGCCGACTATAGGGGCTTCAAAAACACCCTGGCGCAAATCGCATCATCTCCTAATTAGTATGCACTTGAAGTGCAAACATAGCAGAGCATTTTGATGCAAACTGCGGCTCCGTAAGTGTTCGTAGAGCCGAGTTATGACAAATTTGGCAAAGACACCTAAATCGGCCATTTTCTGAGATTTTGCCAAGGGGGGACCAAGGGAAAATGCTCAAAAAAGTAGGCCGACTATAGGGGCTTCAAAAACACCCTGGCGCAAATCGCATCATCTCCTAATTAGTATGCACTTGAAGTGCAAACATAGCAGAGCATTTTGATGCAAACTGCGGCTCCGTAAGTGTTCGTAGAGCCGAGTTATGACAAATTTGGCAAAGACACCTAAATCGGCCATTTTCTGAGATTTTGCCAAGGGGGGACCAAGGGAAAATGCTCAAAAAAGTAGGCCGCGACTATAGGGGCTTCAAAAACACCCTGGCGCAAATTGCATCATCTCCTAATTAGTATGCACTTGAAGTGCAAACATAGCAGAGCATTTTGATGCAAACTGCGGCTCCGTAAGTGTCCGTAGAGCCGAGTTATGACAAATTTGGCAAAGACACCTAAATCGGCCATTTTCTGAGATTTTGCCAAGGGGGGACCAAGGGAAAATGCTCAAAAAAGTAGGCCGACTATAGGGGCCTCAAAAACACCCTGGCGCAAATTGCATCATCTCCTAATTAGTATGCACTTGAAGTGCAAACATAGCAGAGCATTTTGATGCAAACTGCGGCTCCGTAAGTGTCCGTAGAGCCGAGTTATGACAAATTTGGCAAAGACACCTAAATCGACCATTTTCTGAGATTTTGCCAAGGGGGGACCAAGGGAAAATGCTCAAAAAAGTAGGCCGACTATAGGGGCTTCAAAAACACCCTGGCGCAAATTGCATCATCTCCTAATTAGTATGCACTTGAAGTGCAAACATAGCAGAGCATTTTGATGCAAACTGCGGCTCCGTAAGTGTCCGTAGAGCCGAGTTATGACAAATTTGGCAAAGACACCTAAATCGGCCATTTTCTGAGATTTTGCCAAGGGGGGACCAAGGGAAAATGCTCAAAAAAGTAGGCCGACTATAGGGGCTTCAAAAACACCCTGGCGCAAATTGCATCATCTCCTAATTAGTATGCACTTGAAGTGCAAACATAGCAGAGCATTTTGATGCAAACTGCGGCTCCGTAAGTGTCCGTAGAGCCGAGTTATGACAAATTTGGCAAAGACACCTAAATCGGCCATTTTCTGAGATTTTGCCAAGGGGGGACCAAGGGAAAATGCTCAAAAAAGTAGGCCGACTATAGGGGCTTCAAAAACACCCTGGCGCAAATTGCATCATCTCCTAATTAGTATGCACTTGAAGTGCAAACATAGCAGAGCATTTTGATGCAAACTGCGGCTCCGTAAGTGTCCGTAGAGCCGAGTTATGACAAATTTGGCAAAGACACCTAAATCGACCATTTTCTGAGATTTTGCCAAGGGGGGACCAAGGGAAAATGCTCAAAAAAGTAGGCCGACTATAGGGGCTTCAAAAACACCCTGGCGCAAATTGCATCATCTCCTAATTAGTATGCACTTGAAGTGCAAGCATAGCAGAGCATTTTGATGCAAACTGCGGCTCCGTAAGTGTCCGTAGAGCCGAGTTATGACAAATTTGGCAAAGACACCTAAATCGACCATTTTCTGAGATTTTGCCAAGGGGGGACCAAGGGAAAATGCTCAAAAAAGTAGGCCGACTATAGGGGCTTCAAAAACACCCTGGCGCAAATTGCATCATCTCCTAATTAGTATGCACTTGAAGTGCAAACATAGCAGAGCATTTTGATGCAAACTGCGGCTCCGTAAGTGTCCGTAGAGCCGAGTTATGACAAATTTGGCAAAGACACCTAAATCGGCCATTTTCTGAGATTTTGCCAAGGGGGGACCAAGGGAAAATGCTCAAAAAAGTAGGCCGACTATAGGGGCTTCAAAAACACCCTGGCGCAAATTGCATCATCTCCTAATTAGTATGCACTTGAAGTGCAAACATAGCAGAGCATTTTGATGCAAACTGCGGCTCCGTAAGTGTCCGTAGAGCCGAGTTATGACAAATTTGGCAAAGACACCTAAATCGGCCATTTTCTGAGATTTTGCCAAGGGGGGACCAAGGGAAAATGCTCAAAAAAGTAGGCCGACTATAGGGGCTTCAAAAACACCCTGGCGCAAATTGCATCATCTCCTAATTAGTATGCACTTGAAGTGCAAACATAGCAGAGCATTTTGATGCAAACTGCGGCTCCGTAAGTGTCCGTAGAGCCGAGTTATGACAAATTTGGCAAAGACACCTAAATCGACCATTTTCTGAGATTTTGCCAAGGGGGGACCAAGGGAAAATGCTCAAAAAAGTAGGCCGACTATAGGGGCTTCAAAAACACCCTGGCGCAAATTGCATCATCTCCTAATTAGTATGCACTTGAAGTGCAAACATAGCAGAGCATTTTGATGCAAACTGCGGCTCCGTAAGTGTCCGTAGAGCCGAGTTATGACAAATTTGGCAAAGACACCTAAATCGGCCATTTTCTGAGATTTTGCCAAGGGGGGACCAAGGGAAAATGCTCAAAAAAGTAGGCCGACTATAGGGGCTTCAAAAACACCCTGGCGCAAATTGCATCATCTCCTAATTAGTATGCACTTGAAGTGCAAACATAGCAGAGCATTTTGATGCAAACTGCGGCTCCGTAAGTGTCCGTAGAGCCGAGTTATGACAAATTTGGCAAAGACACCTAAATCGGCCATTTTCTGAGATTTTGCCAAGGGGGGACCAAGGGAAAATGCTCAAAAAAGTAGGCCGACTATAGGGGCTTCAAAAACACCCTGGCGCAAATTGCATCATCTCCTAATTAGTATGCACTTGAAGTGCAAACATAGCAGAGCATTTTGATGCAAACTGCGGCTCCGTAAGTGTCCGTAGAGCCGAGTTATGACAAATTTGGCAAAGACACCTAAATCGACCATTTTCTGAGATTTTGCCAAGGGGGGACCAAGGGAAAATGCTCAAAAAAGTAGGCCGACTATAGGGGCTTCAAAAACACCCTGGCGCAAATTGCATCATCTCCTAATTAGTATGCACTTGAAGTGCAAACATAGCAGAGCATTTTGATGCAAACTGCGGCTCCGTAAGTGTCCGTAGAGCCGAGTTATGACAAATTTGGCAAAGACACCTAAATCGGCCATTTTCTGAGATTTTGCCAAGGGGGGACCAAGGGAAAATGCTCAAAAAAGTAGGCCGACTATAGGGGCTTCAAAAACACCCTGGCGCAAATTGCATCATCTCCTAATTAGTATGCACTTGAAGTGCAAACATAGCAGAGCATTTTGATGCAAACTGCGGCTCCGTAAGTGTCCGTAGAGCCGAGTTATGACAAATTTGGCAAAGACACCTAAATCGGCCATTTTCTGAGATTTTGCCAAGGGGGGACCAAGGGAAAATGCTCAAAAAAGTAGGCCGACTATAGGGGCTTCAAAAACACCCTGGCGCAAATTGCATCATCTCCTAATTAGTATGCACTTGAAGTGCAAACATAGCAGAGCATTTTGATGCAAACTGCGGCTCCGTAAGTGTCCGTAGAGCCGAGTTATGACAAATTTGGCAAAGACACCTAAATCGACCATTTTCTGAGATTTTGCCAAGGGGGGACCAAGGGAAAATGCTCAAAAAAGTAGGCCGACTATAGGGGCTTCAAAAACACCCTGGCGCAAATTGCATCATCTCCTAATTAGTATGCACTTGAAGTGCAAACATAGCAGAGCATTTTGATGCAAACTGCGGCTCCGTAAGTGTCCGTAGAGCCGAGTTATGACAAATTTGGCAAAGACACCTAAATCGGCCATTTTCTGAGATTTTGCCAAGGGGGGACCAAGGGAAAATGCTCAAAAAAGTAGGCCGACTATAGGGGCTTCAAAAACACCCTGGCGCAAATTGCATCATCTCCTAATTAGTATGCACTTGAAGTGCAAACATAGCAGAGCATTTTGATGCAAACTGCGGCTCCGTAAGTGTCCGTAGAGCCGAGTTATGACAAATTTGGCAAAGACACCTAAATCGGCCATTTTCTGAGATTTTGCCAAGGGGGGACCAAGGGAAAATGCTCAAAAAAGTAGGCCGAATATAGGGGCTTCAAAAACACCCTGGCGCAAATTGCATCATCTCCTAATTAGTATGCACTTGAAGTGCAAACATAGCAGAGCATTTTGATGCAAACTGCGGCTCCGTAAGTGTCCGTAGAGCCGAGTTATGACAAATTTGGCAAAGACACCTAAATCGACCATTTTCTGAGATTTTGCCAAGGGGGGACCAAGGGAAAATGCTCAAAAAAGTAGGCCGACTATAGGGGCTTCAAAAACACCATGGCGCAAATTGCATCATCTCCTAATTAGTATGCACTTGAAGTGCAAACATAGCAGAGCATTTTGATGCAAACTGCGGCTCCGTAAGTGTCCGTAGAGCCGAGTTATGACAAATTTGGCAAAGACACCTAAATCGGCCATTTTCTGAGATTTTGCCAAGGGGGGACCAAGGGAAAATGCTCAAAAAAGTAGGCCGACTATAGGGGCTTCAAAAACACCCTGGCGCAAATTGCATCATCTCCTAATTAGTATGCACTTGAAGTGCAAACATAGCAGAGCATTTTGATGCAAACTGCGGCTCCGTAAGTGTCCGTAGAGCCGAGTTATGACAAATTTGGCAAAGACACCTAAATCGGCCATTTTCTGAGATTTTGCCAAGGGGGGACCAAGGGAAAATGCTCAAAAAAGTAGGCCGACTATAGGGGCTTCAAAAACACCCTGGCGCAAATTGCATCATCTCCTAATTAGTATGCACTTGAAGTGCAAACATAGCAGAGCATTTTGATGCAAACTGCGGCTCCGTAAGTGTCCGTAGAGCCGAGTTATGACAAATTTGGCAAAGACACCTAAATCGACCATTTTCTGAGATTTTGCCAAGGGGGGACCAAGGGAAAATGCTCAAAAAAGTAGGCCGACTATAGGGGCTTCAAAAACACCCTGGCGCAAATTGCATCATCTCCTAATTAGTATGCACTTGAAGTGCAAACATAGCAGAGCATTTTGATGCAAACTGCGGCTCCGTAAGTGTCCGTAGAGCCGAGTTATGACAAATTTGGCAAAGACACCTAAATCGGCCATTTTCTGAGATTTTGCCAAGGGGGGACCAAGGGAAAATGCTCAAAAAAGTAGGCCGACTATAGGGGCTTCAAAAACACCCTGGCGCAAATTGCATCATCTCCTAATTAGTATGCACTTGAAGTGCAAACATAGCAGAGCATTTTGATGCAAACTGCGGCTCCGTAAGTGTCCGTAGAGCCGAGTTATGACAAATTTGGCAAAGACACCTAAATCGGCCATTTTCTGAGATTTTGCCAAGGGGGGACCAAGGGAAAATGCTCAAAAAAGTAGGCCGACTATAGGGGCTTCAAAAACACCCTGGCGCAAATTGCATCATCTCCTAATTAGTATGCACTTGAAGTGCAAACATAGCAGAGCATTTTGATGCAAACTGCGGCTCCGTAAGTGTCCGTAGAGCCGAGTTATGACAAATTTGGCAAAGACACCTAAATCGACCATTTTCTGAGATTTTGCCAAGGGGGGACCAAGGGAAAATGCTCAAAAAAGTAGGCCGACTATAGGGGCTTCAAAAACACCCTGGCGCAAATTGCATCATCTCCTAATTAGTATGCACTTGAAGTGCAAACATAGCAGAGCATTTTGATGCAAACTGCGGCTCCGTAAGTGTCCGTAGAGCCGAGTTATGACAAATTTGGCAAAGACACCTAAATCGGCCATTTTCTGAGATTTTGCCAAGGGGGGACCAAGGGAAAATGCTCAAAAAAGTAGGCCGACTATAGGGGCTTCAAAAACACTATGGCGCAAATTGCATCATCTCCTAATTAGTATGCACTTGAAGTGCAAACATAGCAGAGCATTTTGATGCAAACTGCGGCTCCGTAAGTGTCCGTAGAGCCGAGTTATGACAAATTTGGCAAAGACACCTAAATCGGCCATTTTCTGAGATTTTGCCAAGGGGGGACCAAGGGAAAATGCTCAAAAAAGTAGGCCGACTATAGGGGCTTCAAAAACACCCTGGCGCAAATTGCATCATCTCCTAATTAGTATGCACTTGAAGTGCAAACATAGCAGAGCATTTTGATGCAAACTGCGGCTCCGTAAGTGTCCGTAGAGCCGAGTTATGACAAATTTGGCAAAGACACCTAAATCGACCATTTTCTGAGATTTTGCCAAGGGGGGACCAAGGGAAAATGCTCAAAAAAGTAGGCCGACTATAGGGGCTTCAAAAACACCCTGGCGCAAATTGCATCATCTCCTAATTAGTATGCACTTGAAGTGCAAACATAGCAGAGCATTTTGATGCAAACTGCGGCTCCGTAAGTGTCCGTAGAGCCGAGTTATGACAAATTTGGCAAAGACACCTAAATCGGCCATTTTCTGAGATTTTGCCAAGGGGGGACCAAGGGAAAATGCTCAAAAAAGTAGGCCGACTATAGGGGCTTCAAAAACACCCTGGCGCAAATTGCATCATCTCCTAATTAGTATGCACTTGAAGTGCAAACATAGCAGAGCATTTTGATGCAAACTGCGGCTCCGTAAGTGTCCGTAGAGCCGAGTTATGACAAATTTGGCAAAGACACCTAAATCGGCCATTTTCTGAGATTTTGCCAAGGGGGGACCAAGGGAAAATGCTCAAAAAAGTAGGCCGACTATAGGGGCTTCAAAAACACCCTGGCGCAAATTGCATCATCTCTTAATTAGTATGCACTTGAAGTGCAAACATAGCAGAGCATTTTGATGCAAACTGCGGCTCCGTAAGTGTCCGTAGAGCCGAGTTATGACAAATTTGGCAAAGACACCTAAATCGACCATTTTCTGAGATTTTGCCAAGGGGGGACCAAGGGAAAATGCTCAAAAAAGTAGGCCGACTATAGGGGCTTCAAAAACACCCTGGCGCAAATTGCATCATCTCCTAATTAGTATGCACTTGAAGTGCAAACATAGCAGAGCATTTTGATGCAAACTGCGGCTCCGTAAGTGTCCGTAGAGCCGAGTTATGACAAATTTGGCAAAGACACCTAAATCGGCCATTTTCTGAGATTTTGCCAAGGGGGGACCAAGGGAAAATGCTCAAAAAAGTAGGCCGACTATAGGGGCTTCAAAAACACCCTGGCGCAAATTGCATCATCTCCTAATTAGTATGCACTTGAAGTGCAAACATAGCAGAGCATTTTGATGCAAACTGCGGCTCCGTAAGTGTCCGTAGAGCCGAGTTATGACAAATTTGGCAAAGACACCTAAATCGGCCATTTTCTGAGATTTTGCCAAGGGGGGACCAAGGGAAAATGCTCAAAAAAGTAGGCCGACTATAGGGGCTTCAAAAACACCCTGGCGCAAATTGCATCATCTCCTAATTAGTATGCACTTGAAGTGCAAACATAGCAGAGCATTTTGATGCAAACTGCGGCTCCGTAAGTGTCCGTAGAGCCGAGTTATGACAAATTTGGCAAAGACACCTAAATCGACCATTTTCTGAGATTTTGCCAAGGGGGGACCAAGGGAAAATGCTCAAAAAAGTAGGCCGACTATAGGGGCTTCAAAAACACCCTGGCGCAAATTGCATCATCTCCTAATTAGTATGCACTTGAAGTGCAAACATAGCAGAGCATTTTGATGCAAACTGCGGCTCCGTAAGTGTCCGTAGAGCCGAGTTATGACAAATTTGGCAAAGACACCTAAATCGGCCATTTTCTGAGATTTTGCCAAGGGGGGACCAAGGGAAAATGCTCAAAAAAGTAGGCCGACTATAGGGGCTTCAAAAACACCCTGGCGCAAATTGCATCATCTCCTAATTAGTATGCACTTGAAGTGCAAACATAGCAGAGCATTTTGATGCAAACTGCGGCTCCGTAAGTGTCCGTAGAGCCGAGTTATGACAAATTTGGCAAAGACACCTAAATCGACCATTTTCTGAGATTTTGCCAAGGGGGGACCAAGGGAAAATGCTCAAAAAAGTAGGCCGACTATAGGGGCTTCAAAAACACCCTGGCGCAAATTGCATCATCTCCTAATTAGTATGCACTTGAAGTGCAAACATAGCAGAGCATTTTGATGCAAACTGCGGCTCCGTAAGTGTCCGTAGAGCCGAGTTATGACAAATTTGGCAAAGACACCTAAATCGGCCATTTTCTGAGATTTTGCCAAGGGGGGACCAAGGGAAAATGCTCAAAAAAGTAGGCCGACTATAGGGGCTTCAAAAACACCCTGGCGCAAATTGCATCATCTCCTAATTAGTATGCACTTGAAGTGCAAACATAGCAGAGCATTTTGATGCAAACTGCGGCTCCGTAAGTGTCCGTAGAGCCGAGTTATGACAAATTTGGCAAAGACACCTAAATCGGCCATTTTCTGAGATTTTGCCAAGGGGGGACCAAGGGAAAATGCTCAAAAAAGTAGGCCGACTATAGGGGCTTCAAAAACACCCTGGCGCAAATTGCATCATCTCCTAATTAGTATGCACTTGAAGTGCAAACATAGCAGAGCATTTTGATGCAAACTGCGGCTCCGTAAGTGTCCGTAGAGCCGAGTTATGACAAATTTGGCAAAGACACCTAAATCGGCCATTTTCTGAGATTTTGCCAAGGGGGGACCAAGGGAAAATGCTCAAAAAAGTAGGCCGACTATAGGGGCTTCAAAAACACCCTGGCGCAAATTGCATCATCTCCTAATTAGTATGCACTTGAAGTGCAAACATAGCAGAGCATTTTGATGCAAACTGCGGCTCCGTAAGTGTCCGTAGAGCCGAGTTATGACAAATTTGGCAAAGACACCTAAATCGGCCATTTTCTGAGATTTTGCCAAGGGGGGACCAAGGGAAAATGCTCAAAAAAGTAGGCCGACTATAGGGGCTTCAAAAACACCCTGGCGCAAATTGCATCATCTCCTAATTAGTATGCACTTGAAGTGCAAACATAGCAGAGCATTTTGATGCAAACTGCGGCTCCGTAAGTGTCCGTAGAGCCGAGTTATGACAAATTTGGCAAAGACACCTAAATCGGCCATTTTCTGAGATTTTGCCAAGGGGGGACCAAGGGAAAATGCTCAAAAAAGTAGGCCGATTATAGGGGCTTCAAAAACACCCTGGCGCAAATTGCATCATCTCCTAATTAGTATGCACTTGAAGTGCAAACATAGCAGAGCATTTTGATGCAAACTGCGGCTCCGTAAGTGTCCGTAGAGCCGAGTTATGACAAATTTGGCAAAGACACCTAAATCGACCATTTTCTGAGATTTTGCCAAGGGGGGACCAAGGGAAAATGCTCAAAAAAGTAGGCCGACTATAGGGGCTTCAAAAACACCCTGGCGCAAATTGCATCATCTCCTAATTAGTATGCACTTGAAGTGCAAACATAGCAGAGCATTTTGATGCAAACTGCGGCTCCGTAAGTGTCCGTAGAGCCGAGTTATGACAAATTTGGCAAAGACACCTAAATCAGCCATTTTCTGAGATTTTGCCAAGGGGGGACCAAGGGAAAATGCTCAAAAAAGTAGGCCGACTATAGGGGCTTCAAAAACACCCTGGCGCAAATTGCATCATCTCCTAATTAGTATGCACTTGAAGTGCAAACATAGCAGAGCATTTTGATGCAAACTGCGGCTCCGTAAGTGTCCGTAGAGCCGAGTTATGACAAATTTGGCAAAGACACCTAAATCGGCCATTTTCTGAGATTTTGCCAAGGGGGGACCAAGGGAAAATGCTCAAAAAAGTAGGCCGACTATAGGGGCTTCAAAAACACCCTGGCGCAAATTGCATCATCTCCTAATTAGTATGCACTTGAAGTGCAAACATAGCAGAGCATTTTGATGCAAACTGCGGCTCCGTAAGTGTCCGTAGAGCCGAGTTATGACAAATTTGGCAAAGACACCTAAATCGACCATTTTCTGAGATTTTGCCAAGGGGGGACCAAGGGAAAATGCTCAAAAAAGTAGGCCGACTATAGGGGCTTCAAAAACACCCTGGCGCAAATTGCATCATCTCCTAATTAGTATGCACTTGAAGTGCAAACATAGCAGAGCATTTTGATGCAAACTGCGGCTCCGTAAGTGTCCGTAGAGCCGAGTTATGACAAATTTGGCAAAGACACCTAAATCGGCCATTTTCTGAGATTTTGCCAAGGGGGGACCAAGGGAAAATGCTCAAAAAAGTAGGCCGACTATAGGGGCTTCAAAAACACCCTGGCGCAAATTGCATCATCTCCTAATTAGTATGCACTTGAAGTGCAAACATAGCAGAGCATTTTGATGCAAACTGCGGCTCCGTAAGTGTCCGTAGAGCCGAGTTATGACAAATTTGGCAAAGACACCTAAATCGACCATTTTCTGAGATTTTGCCAAGGGGGGACCAAGGGAAAATGCTCAAAAAAGTAGGCCGACTATAGGGGCTTCAAAAACACCCTGGCGCAAATTGCATCATCTCCTAATTAGTATGCACTTGAAGTGCAAACATAGCAGAGCATTTTGATGCAAACTGCGGCTCCGTAAGTGTCCGTAGAGCCGAGTTATGACAAATTTGGCAAAGACACCTAAATCGGCCATTTTCTGAGATTTTGCCAAGGGGGGACCAAGGGAAAATGCTCAAAAAAGTAGGCCGACTATAGGGGCTTCAAAAACACCCTGGCGCAAATTGCATCATCTCCTAATTAGTATGCACTTGAAGTGCAAACATAGCAGAGCATTTTGATGCAAACTGCGGCTCCGTAAGTGTCCGTAGAGCCGAGTTATGACAAATTTGGCAAAGACACCTAAATCGACCATTTTCTGAGATTTTGCCAAGGGGGGACCAAGGGAAAATGCTCAAAAAAGTAGGCCGACTATAGGGGCTTCAAAAACACCCTGGCGCAAATTGCATCATCTCCTAATTAGTATGCACTTGAAGTGCAAACATAGCAGAGCATTTTGATGCAAACTGCGGCTCCGTAAGTGTCCGTAGAGCCGAGTTATGACAAATTTGGCAAAGACACCTAAATCGGCCATTTTCTGAGATTTTGCCAAGGGGGGACCAAGGGAAAATGCTCAAAAAAGTAGGCCGACTATAGGGGCTTCAAAAACACCCTGGCGCAAATTGCATCATCTCCTAATTAGTATGCACTTGAAGTGCAAACATAGCAGAGCATTTTGATGCAAACTGCGGCTCCGTAAGTGTCCGTAGAGCCGAGTTATGACAAATTTGGCAAAGACACCTAAATCGGCCATTTTCTGAGATTTTGCCAAGGGGGGACCAAGGGAAAATGCTCAAAAAAGTAGGCCGACTATAGGGGCTTCAAAAACACCCTGGCGCAAATTGCATCATCTCCTAATTAGTATGCACTTGAAGTGCAAACATAGCAGAGCATTTTGATGCAAACTGCGGCTCCGTAAGTGTCCGTAGAGCCGAGTTATGACAAATTTGGCAAAGACACCTAAATCGGCCATTTTCTGAGATTTTGCCAAGGGGGGACCAAGGGAAAATGCTCAAAAAAGTAGGCCGACTATAGGGGCTTCAAAAACACCCTGGCGCAAATTGCATCATCTCCTAATTAGTATGCACTTGAAGTGCAAACATAGCAGAGCATTTTGATGCAAACTGCGGCTCCGTAAGTGTCCGTAGAGCCGAGTTATGACAAATTTGGCAAAGACACCTAAATCGGCCATTTTCTGAGATTTTGCCAAGGGGGGACCAAGGGAAAATGCTCAAAAAAGTAGGCCGACTATAGGGGCTTCAAAAACACCCTGGCGCAAATTGCATCATCTCCTAATTAGTATGCACTTGAAGTGCAAACATAGCAGAGCATTTTGATGCAAACTGCGGCTCCGTAAGTGTCCGTAGAGCCGAGTTATGACAAATTTGGCAAAGACACCTAAATCGGCCATTTTCTGAGATTTTGCCAAGGGGGGACCAAGGGAAAATGCTCAAAAAAGTAGGCCGACTATAGGGGCTTCAAAAACACCCTGGCGCAAATTGCATCATCTCCTAATTAGTATGCACTTGAAGTGCAAACATAGCAGAGCATTTTGATGCAAACTGCGGCTCCGTAAGTGTCCGTAGAGCCGAGTTATGACAAATTTGGCAAAGACACCTAAATCGGCCATTTTCTGAGATTTTGCCAAGGGGGGACCAAGGGAAAATGCTCAAAAAAGTAGGCCGACTATAGGGGCTTCAAAAACACCCTGGCGCAAATTGCATCATCTCCTAATTAGTATGCACTTGAAGTGCAAACATAGCAGAGCATTTTGATGCAAACTGCGGCTCCGTAAGTGTCCGTAGAGCCGAGTTATGACAAATTTGGCAAAGACACCTAAATCGACCATTTTCTGAGATTTTGCCAAGGGGGGACCAAGGGAAAATGCTCAAAAAAGTAGGCCGACTATAGGGGCTTCAAAAACACCCTGGCGCAAATTGCATCATCTCCTAATTAGTATGCACTTGAAGTGCAAACATAGCAGAGCATTTTGATGCAAACTGCGGCTCCGTAAGTGTCCGTAGAGCCGAGTTATGACAAATTTGGCAAAGACACCTAAATCGGCCATTTTCTGAGATTTTGCCAAGGGGGGACCAAGGGAAAATGCTCAAAAAAGTAGGCCGACTATAGGGGCTTCAAAAACACCCTGGCGCAAATTGCATCATCTCCTAATTAGTATGCACTTGAAGTGCAAACATAGCAGAGCATTTTGATGCAAACTGCGGCTCCGTAAGTGTCCGTAGAGCCGAGTTATGACAAATTTGGCAAAGACACCTAAATCGGCCATTTTCTGAGATTTTGCCAAGGGGGGACCAAGGGAAAATGCTCAAAAAAGTAGGCCGACTATAGGGGCTTCAAAAACACCCTGGCGCAAATTGCATCATCTCCTAATTAGTATGCACTTGAAGTGCAAACATAGCAGAGCATTTTGATGCAAACTGCGGCTCCGTAAGTGTCCGTAGAGCCGAGTTATGACAAATTTGGCAAAGACACCTAAATCGGCCATTTTCTGAGATTTTGCCAAGGGGGGACCAAGGGAAAATGCTCAAAAAAGTAGGCCGACTATAGGGGCTTCAAAAACACCCTGGCGCAAATTGCATCATCTCCTAATTAGTATGCACTTGAAGTGCAAACATAGCAGAGCATTTTGATGCAAACTGCGGCTCCGTAAGTGTCCGTAGAGCCGAGTTATGACAAATTTGGCAAAGACACCTAAATCGACCATTTTCTGAGATTTTGCCAAGGGGGGACCAAGGGAAAATGCTCAAAAGAGTAGGCCGACTATAGGGGCTTCAAAAACACCCTGGCGCAAATTGCATCATCTCCTAATTAGTATGCACTTGAAGTGCAAACATAGCAGAGCATTTTGATGCAAACTGCGGCTCCGTAAGTGTCCGTAGAGCCGAGTTATGACAAATTTGGCAAAGACACCTAAATCGACCATTTTCTGAGATTTTGCCAAGGGGGGACCAAGGGAAAATGCTCAAAAAAGTAGGCCGACTATAGGGGCTTCAAAAACACCCTGGCGCAAATTGCATCATCTCCTAATTAGTATGCACTTGAAGTGCAAACATAGCAGAGCATTTTGATGCAAACTGCGGCTCCGTAAGTGTCCGTAGAGCCGAGTTATGACAAATTTGGCAAAGACACCTAAATCGGCCATTTTCTGAGATTTTGCCAAGGGGGGACCAAGGGAAAATGCTCAAAAAAGTAGGCCGACTATAGGGGCTTCAAAAACACCCTGGCGCAAATTGCATCATCTCCTAATTAGTATGCACTTGAAGTGCAAACATAGCAGAGCATTTTGATGCAAACTGCGGCTCCGTAAGTGTCCGTAGAGCCGAGTTATGACAAATTTGGCAAAGACACCTAAATCGGCCATTTTCTGAGATTTTGCCAAGGGGGGACCAAGGGAAAATGCTCAAAAAAGTAGGCCGACTATAGGGGCTTCAAAAACACCCTGGCGCAAATTGCATCATCTCCTAATTAGTATGCACTTGAAGTGCAAACATAGCAGAGCATTTTGATGCAAACTGCGGCTCCGTAAGTGTCCGTAGAGCCGAGTTATGACAAATTTGGCAAAGACACCTAAATCGACCATTTTCTGAGATTTTGCCAAGGGGGGACCAAGGGAAAATGCTCAAAAAAGTAGGCCGACTATAGGGGCTTCAAAAACACCCTGGCGCAAATTGCATCATCTCCTAATTAGTATGCACTTGAAGTGCAAACATAGCAGAGCATTTTGATGCAAACTGCGGCTCCGTAAGTGTCCGTAGAGCCGAGTTATGACAAATTTGGCAAAGACACCTAAATCGGCCATTTTCTGAGATTTTGCCAAGGGGGGACCAAGGGAAAATGCTCAAAAAAGTAGGCCGACTATAGGGGCTTCAAAAACACCCTGGCGCAAATTGCATCATCTCCTAATTAGTATGCACTTGAAGTGCAAACATAGCAGAGCATTTTGATGCAAACTGCGGCTCCGTAAGTGTCCGTAGAGCCGAGTTATGACAAATTTGGCAAAGACACCTAAATCGACCATTTTCTGAGATTTTGCCAAGGGGGGACCAAGGGAAAATGCTCAAAAAAGTAGGCCGACTATAGGGGCTTCAAAAACACCCTGGCGCAAATTGCATCATCTCCTAATTAGTATGCACTTGAAGTGCAAACATAGCAGAGCATTTTGATGCAAACTGCGGCTCCGTAAGTGTCCGTAGAGCCGAGTTATGACAAATTTGGCAAAGACACCTAAATCGGCCATTTTCTGAGATTTTGCCAAGGGGGGACCAAGGGAAAATGCTCAAAAAAGTAGGCCGACTATAGGGGCTTCAAAAACACCCTGGCGCAAATTGCATCATCTCCTAATTAGTATGCACTTGAAGTGCAAACATAGCAGAGCATTTTGATGCAAACTGCGGCTCCGTAAGTGTCCGTAGAGCCGAGTTATGACAAATTTGGCAAAGACACCTAAATCGACCATTTTCTGAGATTTTGCCAAGGGGGGACCAAGGGAAAATGCTCAAAAAAGTAGGCCGACTATAGGGGCTTCAAAAACACCCTGGCGCAAATTGCATCATCTCCTAATTAGTATGCACTTGAAGTGCAAACATAGCAGAGCATTTTGATGCAAACTGCGGCTCCGTAAGTGTCCGTAGAGCCGAGTTATGACAAATTTGGCAAAGACACCTAAATCGGCCATTTTCTGAGATTTTGCCAAGGGGGGACCAAGGGAAAATGCTCAAAAAAGTAGGCCGACTATAGGGGCTTCAAAAACACCCTGGCGCAAATTGCATCATCTCCTAATTAGTATGCACTTGAAGTGCAAACATAGCAGAGCATTTTGATGCAAACTGCGGCTCCGTAAGTGTCCGTAGAGCCGAGTTATGACAAATTTGGCAAAGACACCTAAATCGACCATTTTCTGAGATTTTGCCAAGGGGGGACCAAGGGAAAATGCTCAAAAAAGTAGGCCGACTATAGGGGCTTCAAAAACACCCTGGCGCAAATTGCATCATCTCCTAATTAGTATGCACTTGAAGTGCAAACATAGCAGAGCATTTTGATGCAAACTGCGGCTCCGTAAGTGTCCGTAGAGCCGAGTTATGACAAAATTGGCAAAGACACCTAAATCGGCCATTTTCTGAGATTTTGCCAAGGGGGGACCAAGGGAAAATGCTCAAAAAAGTAGGCCGACTATAGGGGCTTCAAAAACACCCTGGCGCAAATTGCATCATCTCCTAATTAGTATGCACTTGAAGTGCAAACATAGCAGAGCATTTTGATGCAAACTGCGGCTCCGTAAGTGTCCGTAGAGCCGAGTTATGACAAATTTGGCAAAGACACCTAAATCGGCCATTTTCTGAGATTTTGCCAAGGGGGGACCAAGGGAAAATGCTCAAAAAAGTAGGCCGACTATAGGGGCTTCAAAAACACCCTGGCGCAAATTGCATCATCTCCTAATTAGTATGCACTTGAAGTGCAAACATAGCAGAGCATTTTGATGCAAACTGCGGCTCCGTAAGTGTCCGTAGAGCCGAGTTATGACAAATTTGGCAAAGACACCTAAATCGACCATTTTCTGAGATTTTGCCAAGGGGGGACCAAGGGAAAATGCTCAAAAAAGTAGGCCGACTATAGGGGCTTCAAAAACACCCTGGCGCAAATTGCATCATCTCCTAATTAGTATGCACTTGAAGTGCAAACATAGCAGAGCATTTTGATGCAAACTGCGGCTCCGTAAGTGTCCGTAGAGCCGAGTTATGACAAATTTGGCAAAGACACCTAAATCGGCCATTTTCTGAGATTTTGCCAAGGGGGGACCAAGGGAAAATGCTCAAAAAAGTAGGCCGACTATAGGGGCTTCAAAAACACCCTGGCGCAAATTGCATCATCTCCTAATTAGTATGCACTTGAAGTGCAAACATAGCAGAGCATTTTGATGCAAACTGCGGCTCCGTAAGTGTCCGTAGAGCCGAGTTATGACAAATTTGGCAAAGACACCTAAATCGACCATTTTCTGAGATTTTGCCAAGGGGGGACCAAGGGAAAATGCTCAAAAAAGTAGGCCGACTATAGGGGCTTCAAAAACACCCTGGCGCAAATTGCATCATCTCCTAATTAGTATGCACTTGAAGTGCAAACATAGCAGAGCATTTTGATGCAAACTGTGGCTCCGTAAGTGTCCGTAGAGCCGAGTTATGACAAATTTGGCAAAGACACCTAAATCGGCCATTTTCTGAGATTTTGCCAAGGGGGGACCAAGGGAAAATGCTCAAAAAAGTAGGCCGACTATAGGGGCTTCAAAAACACCCTGGCGCAAATTGCATCATCTCCTAATTAGTATGCACTTGAAGTGCAAACATAGCAGAGCATTTTGATGCAAACTGCGGCTCCGTAAGTGTCCGTAGAGCCGAGTTATGACAAATTTGGCAAAGACACCTAAATCGGCCATTTTCTGAGATTTTGCCAAGGGGGGACCAAGGGAAAATGCTCAAAAAAGTAGGCCGACTATAGGGGCTTCAAAAACACCCTGGCGCAAATTGCATCATCTCCTAATTAGTATGCACTTGAAGTGCAAACATAGCAGAGCATTTTGATGCAAACTGCGGCTCCGTAAGTGTCCGTAGAGCCGAGTTATGACAAATTTGGCAAAGACACCTAAATCGACCATTTTCTGAGATTTTGCCAAGGGGGGACCAAGGGAAAATGCTCAAAAAAGTAGGCCGACTATAGGGGCTTCAAAAACACCCTGGCGCAAATTGCATCATCTCCTAATTAGTATGCACTTGAAGTGCAAACATAGCAGAGCATTTTGATGCAAACTGCGGCTCCGTAAGTGTCCGTAGAGCCGAGTTATGACAAATTTGGCAAAGACACCTAAATCGGCCATTTTCTGAGATTTTGCCAAGGGGGGACCAAGGGAAAATGCTCAAAAAAGTAGGCCGACTATAGGGGCTTCAAAAACACCCTGGCGCAAATTGCATCATCTCCTAATTAGTATGCACTTGAAGTGCAAACATAGCAGAGCATTTTGATGCAAACTGCGGCTCCGTAAGTGTCCGTAGAGCCGAGTTATGACAAATTTGGCAAAGACACCTAAATCGACCATTTTCTGAGATTTTGCCAAGGGGGGACCAAGGGAAAATGCTCAAAAAAGTAGGCCGACTATAGGGGCTTCAAAAACACCCTGGCGCAAATTGCATCATCTCCTAATTAGTATGCACTTGAAGTGCAAACATAGCAGAGCATTTTGATGCAAACTGCGGCTCCGTAAGTGTCCGTAGAGCCGAGTTATGACAAATTTGGCAAAGACACCTAAATCGACCATTTTCTGAGATTTTGCCAAGGGGGGACCAAGGGAAAATGCTCAAAAAAGTAGGCCGACTATAGGGGCTTCAAAAACACCCTGGCGCAAATTGCATCATCTCCTAATTAGTATGCACTTGAAGTGCAAACATAGCAGAGCATTTTGATGCAAACTGCGGCTCCGTAAGTGTCCGTAGAGCCGAGTTATGACAAATTTGGCAAAGACACCTAAATCGGCCATTTTCTGAGATTTTGCCAAGGGGGGACCAAGGGAAAATGCTCAAAAAAGTAGGCCGACTATAGGGGCTTCAAAAACACCCTGGCGCAAATTTTATCATCTCCTAATTAGTATGCACTTGAAGTGCAAACATAGCAGAGCATTTTGATGCAAACTGCGGCTCCGTAAGTGTCCGTAGAGCCGAGTTATGACAAATTTGGCAAAGACACCTAAATCGGCCATTTTCTGAGATTTTGCCAAGGGGGGACCAAGGGAAAATGCTCAAAAAAGTAGGCCGACTATAGGGGCTTCAAAAACACCCTGGCGCAAATTGCATCATCTCCTAATTAGTATGCACTTGAAGTGCAAACATAGCAGAGCATTTTGATGCAAACTGCGGCTCCGTAAGTGTCCGTAGAGCCGAGTTATGACAAATTTGGCAAAGACACCTAAATCGACCATTTTCTGAGATTTTGCCAAGGGGGGACCAAGGGAAAATGCTCAAAAAAGTAGGCCGACTATAGGGGCTTCAAAAACACCCTGGCGCAAATTGCATCATCTCCTAATTAGTATGCACTTGAAGTGCAAACATAGCAGAGCATTTTGATGCAAACTGCGGCTCCGTAAGTGTCCGTAGAGCCGAGTTATGACAAATTTGGCAAAGACACCTAAATCGGCCATTTTCTGAGATTTTGCCAAGGGGGGACCAAGGGAAAATGCTCAAAAAAGTAGGCCGACTATAGGGGCTTCAAAAACACCCTGGCGCAAATTGCATCATCTCCTAATTAGTATGCACTTGAAGTGCAAACATAGCAGAGCATTTTGATGCAAACTGCGGCTCCGTAAGTGTCCGTAGAGCCGAGTTATGACAAATTTGGCAAAGACACCTAAATCGACCATTTTCTGAGATTTTGCCAAGGGGGGACCAAGGGAAAATGCTCAAAAAAGTAGGCCGACTATAGGGGCTTCAAAAACACCCTGGCGCAAATTGCATCATCTCCTAATTAGTATGCACTTGAAGTGCAAACATAGCAGAGCATTTTGATGCAAACTGCGGCTCCGTAAGTGTCCGTAGAGCCGAGTTATGACAAATTTGGCAAAGACACCTAAATCGGCCATTTTCTGAGATTTTGCCAAGGGGGGACCAAGGGAAAATGCTCAAAAAAGTAGGCCGACTATAGGGGCTTCAAAAACACCCTGGCGCAAATTGCATCATCTCCTAATTAGTATGCACTTGAAGTGCAAACATAGCAGAGCATTTTGATGCAAACTGCGGCTCCGTAAGTGTCCGTAGAGCCGAGTTATGACAAATTTGGCAAAGACACCTAAATCGACCATTTTCTGAGATTTTGCCAAGGGGGGACCAAGGGAAAATGCTCAAAAAAGTAGGCCGACTATAGGGGCTTCAAAAACACCCTGGCGCAAATTGCATCATCTCCTAATTAGTATGCACTTGAAGTGCAAACATAGCAGAGCATTTTGATGCAAACTGCGGCTCCGTAAGTGTCCGTAGAGCCGAGTTATGACAAATTTGGCAAAGACACCTAAATCGGCCATTTTCTGAGATTTTGCCAAGGGGGGACCAAGGGAAAATGCTCAAAAAAGTAGGCCGACTATAGGGGCTTCAAAAACACCCTGGCGCAAATTGCATCATCTCCTAATTAGTATGCACTTGAAGTGCAAACATAGCAGAGCATTTTGATGCAAACTGCGGCTCCGTAAGTGTCCGTAGAGCCGAGTTATGACAAATTTGGCAAAGACACCTAAATCGACCATTTTCTGAGATTTTGCCAAGGGGGGACCAAGGGAAAATGCTCAAAAAAGTAGGCCGACTATAGGGGCTTCAAAAACACCCTGGCGCAAATTGCATCATCTCCTAATTAGTATGCACTTGAAGTGCAAACATAGCAGAGCATTTTGATGCAAACTGCGGCTCCGTAAGTGTCCGTAGAGCCGAGTTATGACAAATTTGGCAAAGACACCTAAATCGGCCATTTTCTGAGATTTTGCCAAGGGGGGACCAAGGGAAAATGCTCAAAAAAGTAGGCCGACTATAGGGGCTTCAAAAACACCCTGGCGCAAATTGCATCATCTCCTAATTAGTATGCACTTGAAGTGCAAACATAGCAGAGCATTTTGATGCAAACTGCGGCTCCGTAAGTGTCCGTAGAGCCGAGTTATGACAAATTTGGCAAAGACACCTAAATCGACCATTTTCTGAGATTTTGCCAAGGGGGGACCAAGGGAAAATGCTCAAAAAAGTAGGCCGACTATAGGGGCTTCAAAAACACCCTGGCGCAAATTGCATCATCTCCTAATTAGTATGCACTTGAAGTGCAAACATAGCAGAGCATTTTGATGCAAACTGCGGCTCCGTAAGTGTCCGTAGAGCCGAGTTATGACAAATTTGGCAAAGACACCTAAATCGGCCATTTTCTGAGATTTTGCCAAGGGGGGACCAAGGGAAAATGCTCAAAAAAGTAGGCCGACTATAGGGGCTTCAAAAACACCCTGGCGCAAATTGCATCATCTCCTAATTAGTATGCACTTGAAGTGCAAACATAGCAGAGCATTTTGATGCAAACTGCGGCTCCGTAAGTGTCCGTAGAGCCGAGTTATGACAAATTTGGCAAAGACACCTAAATCGACCATTTTCTGAGATTTTGCCAAGGGGGGACCAAGGGAAAATGCTCAAAAAAGTAGGCCGACTATAGGGGCTTCAAAAACACCCTGGCGCAAATTGCATCATCTCCTAATTAGTATGCACTTGAAGTGCAAACATAGCAGAGCATTTTGATGCAAACTGCGGCTCCGTAAGTGTCCGTAGAGCCGAGTTATGACAAATTTGGCAAAGACACCTAAATCGGCCATTTTCTGAGATTTTGCCAAGGGGGGACCAAGGGAAAATGCTCAAAAAAGTAGGCCGACTATAGGGGCTTCAAAAACACCCTGGCGCAAATTGCATCATCTCCTAATTAGTATGCACTTGAAGTGCAAACATAGCAGAGCATTTTGATGCAAACTGCGGCTCCGTAAGTGTCCGTAGAGCCGAGTTATGACAAATTTGGCAAAGACACCTAAATCGACCATTTTCTGAGATTTTGCCAAGGGGGGACCAAGGGAAAATGCTCAAAAAAGTAGGCCGACTATAGGGGCTTCAAAAACACCCTGGCGCAAATTGCATCATCTCCTAATTAGTATGCACTTGAAGTGCAAACATAGCAGAGCATTTTGATGCAAACTGCGGCTCCGTAAGTGTCCGTAGAGCCGAGTTATGACAAATTTGGCAAAGACACCTAAATCGGCCATTTTCTGAGATTTTGCCAAGGGGGGACCAAGGGAAAATGCTCAAAAAAGTAGGCCGACTATAGGGGCTTCAAAAACACCCTGGCGCAAATTGCATCATCTCCTAATTAGTATGCACTTGAAGTGCAAACATAGCAGAGCATTTTGATGCAAACTGCGGCTCCGTAAGTGTCCGTAGAGCCGAGTTATGACAAATTTGGCAAAGACACCTAAATCGGCCATTTTCTGAGATTTTGCCAAGGGGGGACCAAGGGAAAATGCTCAAAAAAGTAGGCCGACTATAGGGGCTTCAAAAACACCCTGGCGCAAATTGCATCATCTCCTAATTAGTATGCACTTGAAGTGCAAACATAGCAGAGCATTTTGATGCAAACTGCGGCTCCGTAAGTGTCCGTAGAGCCGAGTTATGACAAATTTGGCAAAGACACCTAAATCGGCCATTTTCTGAGATTTTGCCAAGGGGGGACCAAGGGAAAATGCTCAAAAAAGTAGGCCGACTATAGGGGCTTCAAAAACACCCTGGCGCAAATTGCATCATCTCCTAATTAGTATGCACTTGAAGTGCAAACATAGCAGAGCATTTTGATGCAAACTGCGGCTCCGTAAGTGTCCGTAGAGCCGAGTTATGACAAATTTGGCAAAGACACCTAAATCGGCCATTTTCTGAGATTTTGCCAAGGGGGGACCAAGGGAAAATGCTCAAAAAAGTAGGCCGACTATAGGGGCTTCAAAAACACCCTGGCGCAAATTGCATCATCTCCTAATTAGTATGCACTTGAAGTGCAAACATAGCAGAGCATTTTGATGCAAACTGCGGCTCCGTAAGTGTCCGTAGAGCCGAGTTATGACAAATTTGGCAAAGACACCTAAATCGACCATTTTCTGAGATTTTGCCAAGGGGGGAGCAAGGGAAAATGCTCAAAAAAGTAGGCCGACTATAGGGGCTTCAAAAACACCCTGGCGCAAATTGCATCATCTCCTAATTAGTATGCACTTGAAGTGCAAACATAGCAGAGCATTTTGATGCAAACTGCGGCTCCGTAAGTGTCCGTAGAGCCGAGTTATGACAAATTTGGCAAAGACACCTAAATCGACCATTTTCTGAGATTTTGCCAAGGGGGGACCAAGGGAAAATGCTCAAAAAAGTAGGCCGACTATAGGGGCTTCAAAAACACCCTGGCGCAAATTGCATCATCTCCTAATTAGTATGCACTTGAAGTGCAAACATAGCAGAGCATTTTGATGCAAACTGCGGCTCCGTAAGTGTCCGTAGAGCCGAGTTATGACAAATTTGGCAAAGACACCTAAATCGGCCATTTTCTGAGATTTTGCCAAGGGGGGACCAAGGGAAAATGCTCAAAAAAGTAGGCCGACTATAGGGGCTTCAAAAACACCCTGGCGCAAATTGCATCATCTCCTAATTAGTATGCACTTGAAGTGCAAACATAGCAGAGCATTTTGATGCAAACTGCGGCTCCGTAAGTGTCCGTAGAGCCGAGTTATGACAAATTTGGCAAAGACACCTAAATCGGCCATTTTCTGAGATTTTGCCAAGGGGGGACCAAGGGAAAATGCTCAAAAAAGTAGGCCGACTATAGGGGCTTCAAAAACACCCTGGCGCAAATTGCATCATCTCCTAATTAGTATGCACTTGAAGTGCAAACATAGCAGAGCATTTTGATGCAAACTGCGGCTCCGTAAGTGTCCGTAGAGCCGAGTTATGACAAATTTGGCAAAGACACCTAAATCGGCCATTTTCTGAGATTTTGCCAAGGGGGGACCAAGGGAAAATGCTCAAAAAAGTAGGCCGACTATAGGGGCTTCAAAAACACCCTGGCGCAAATTGCATCATCTCCTAATTAGTATGCACTTGAAGTGCAAACATAGCAGAGCATTTTGATGCAAACTGCGGCTCCGTAAGTGTCCGTAGAGCCGAGTTATGACAAATTTGGCAAAGACACCTAAATCGGCCATTTTCTGAGATTTTGCCAAGGGGGGACCAAGGGAAAATGCTCAAAAAAGTAGGCCGACTATAGGGGCTTCAAAAACACCCTGGCGCAAATTGCATCATCTCCTAATTAGTATGCACTTGAAGTGCAAACATAGCAGAGCATTTTGATGCAAACTGCGGCTCCGTAAGTGTCCGTAGAGCCGAGTTATGACAAATTTGGCAAAGACACCTAAATCGACCATTTTCTGAGATTTTGCCAAGGGGGGAGCAAGGGAAAATGCTCAAAAAAGTAGGCCGACTATAGGGGCTTCAAAAACACCCTGGCGCAAATTGCATCATCTCCTAATTAGTATGCACTTGAAGTGCAAACATAGCAGAGCATTTTGATGCAAACTGCGGCTCCGTAAGTGTCCGTAGAGCCGAGTTATGACAAATTTGGCAAAGACACCTAAATCGGCCATTTTCTGAGATTTTGCCAAGGGGGGACCAAGGGAAAATGCTCAAAAAAGTAGGCCGACTATAGGGGCTTCAAAAACACCCTGGCGCAAATTGCATCATCTCCTAATTAGTATGCACTTGAAGTGCAAACATAGCAGAGCATTTTGATGCAAACTGCGGCTCCGTAAGTGTCCGTAGAGCCGAGTTATGACAAATTTGGCAAAGACACCTAAATCGACCATTTTCTGAGATTTTGCCAAGGGGGGAGCAAGGGAAAATGCTCAAAAAAGTAGGCCGACTATAGGGGCTTCAAAAACACCCTGGCGCAAATTGCATCATCTCCTAATTAGTATGCACTTGAAGTGCAAACATAGCAGAGCATTTTGATGCAAACTGCGGCTCCGTAAGTGTCCGTAGAGCCGAGTTATGACAAATTTGGCAAAGACACCTAAATCGGCCATTTTCTGAGATTTTGCCAAGGGGGGACCAAGGGAAAATGCTCAAAAAAGTAGGCCGACTATAGGGGCTTCAAAAACACCCTGGCGCAAATTGCATCATCTCCTAATTAGTATGCACTTGAAGTGCAAACATAGCAGAGCATTTTGATGCAAACTGCGGCTCCGTAAGTGTCCGTAGAGCCGAGTTATGACAAATTTGGCAAAGACACCTAAATCGACCATTTTCTGAGATTTTGCCAAGGGGGGACCAAGGGAAAATGCTCAAAAAAGTAGGCCGACTATAGGGGCTTCAAAAACACCCTGGCGCAAATTGCATCATCTCCTAATTAGTATGCACTTGAAGTGCAAACATAGCAGAGCATTTTGATGCAAACTGCGGCTCCGTAAGTGTCCGTAGAGCCGAGTTATGACAAATTTGGCAAAGACACCTAAATCGGCCATTTTCTGAGATTTTGCCAAGGGGGGACCAAGGGAAAATGCTCAAAAAAGTAGGCCGACTATAGGGGCTTCAAAAACACCCTGGCGCAAATTGCATCATCTCCTAATTAGTATGCACTTGAAGTGCAAACATAGCAGAGCATTTTGATGCAAACTGCGGCTCCGTAAGTGTCCGTAGAGCCGAGTTATGACAAATTTGGCAAAGACACCTAAATCGACCATTTTCTGAGATTTTGCCAAGGGGGGACCAAGGGAAAATGCTCAAAAAAGTAGGCCGACTATAGGGGCTTCAAAAACACCCTGGCGCAAATTGCATCATCTCCTAATTAGTATGCACTTGAAGTGCAAACATAGCAGAGCATTTTGATGCAAACTGCGGCTCCGTAAGTGTCCGTAGAGCCGAGTTATGACAAATTTGGCAAAGACACCTAAATCGGCCATTTTCTGAGATTTTGCCAAGGGGGGACCAAGGGAAAATGCTCAAAAAAGTAGGCCGACTATAGGGGCTTCAAAAACACCCTGGCGCAAATTGCATCATCTCCTAATTAGTATGCACTTGAAGTGCAAACATAGCAGAGCATTTTGATGCAAACTGCGGCTCCGTAAGTGTCCGTAGAGCCGAGTTATGACAAATTTGGCAAAGACACCTAAATCGACCATTTTCTGAGATTTTGCCAAGGGGGGACCAAGGGAAAATGCTCAAAAAAGTAGGCCGACTATAGGGGCTTCAAAAACACCCTGGCGCAAATTGCATCATCTCCTAATTAGTATGCACTTGAAGTGCAAACATAGCAGAGCATTTTGATGCAAACTGCGGCTCCGTAAGTGTCCGTAGAGCCGAGTTATGACAAATTTGGCAAAGACACCTAAATCGGCCATTTTCTGAGATTTTGCCAAGGGGGGACCAAGGGAAAATGCTCAAAAAAGTAGGCCGACTATAGGGGCTTCAAAAACACCCTGGCGCAAATTGCATCATCTCCTAATTAGTATGCACTTGAAGTGCAAACATAGCAGAGCATTTTGATGCAAACTGCGGCTCCGTAAGTGTCCGTAGAGCCGAGTTATGACAAATTTGGCAAAGACACCTAAATCGACCATTTTCTGAGATTTTGCCAAGGGGGGACCAAGGGAAAATGCTCAAAAAAGTAGGCCGACTATAGGGGCTTCAAAAACACCCTGGCGCAAATTGCATCATCTCCTAATTAGTATGCACTTGAAGTGCAAACATAGCAGAGCATTTTGATGCAAACTGCGGCTCCGTAAGTGTCCGTAGAGCCGAGTTATGACAAATTTGGCAAAGACACCTAAATCGGCCATTTTCTGAGATTTTGCCAAGGGGGGACCAAGGGAAAATGCTCAAAAAAGTAGGCCGACTATAGGGGCTTCAAAAACACCCTGGCGCAAATTGCATCATCTCCTAATTAGTATGCACTTGAAGTGCAAACATAGCAGAGCATTTTGATGCAAACTGCGGCTCCGTAAGTGTCCGTAGAGCCGAGTTATGACAAATTTGGCAAAGACACCTAAATCGACCATTTTCTGAGATTTTGCCAAGGGGGGACCAAGGGAAAATGCTCAAAAAAGTAGGCCGACTATAGGGGCTTCAAAAACACCCTGGCGCAAATTGCATCATCTCCTAATTAGTATGCACTTGAAGTGCAAACATAGCAGAGCATTTTGATGCAAACTGCGGCTCCGTAAGTGTCCGTAGAGCCGAGTTATGACAAATTTGGCAAAGACACCTAAATCGGCCATTTTCTGAGATTTTGCCAAGGGGGGACCAAGGGAAAATGCTCAAAAAAGTAGGCCGACTATAGGGGCTTCAAAAACACCCTGGCGCAAATTGCATCATCTCCTAATTAGTATGCACTTGAAGTGCAAACATAGCAGAGCATTTTGATGCAAACTGCGGCTCCGTAAGTGTCCGTAGAGCCGAGTTATGACAAATTTGGCAAAGACACCTAAATCGACCATTTTCTGAGATTTTGCCAAGGGGGGACCAAGGGAAAATGCTCAAAAAAGTAGGCCGACTATAGGGGCTTCAAAAACACCCTGGCGCAAATTGCATCATCTCCTAATTAGTATGCACTTGAAGTGCAAACATAGCAGAGCATTTTGATGCAAACTGCGGCTCCGTAAGTGTCCGTAGAGCCGAGTTATGACAAATTTGGCAAAGACACCTAAATCGGCCATTTTCTGAGATTTTGCCAAGGGGGGACCAAGGGAAAATGCTCAAAAAAGTAGGCCGACTATAGGGGCTTCAAAAACACCCTCGCGCAAATTGCATCATCTCCTAATTAGTATGCACTTGAAGTGCAAACATAGCAGAGCATTTTGATGCAAACTGCGGCTCCGTAAGTGTCCGTAGAGCCGAGTTATGACAAATTTGGCAAAGACACCTAAATCGGCCATTTTCTGAGATTTTGCCAAGGGGGGACCAAGGGAAAATGCTCAAAAAAGTAGGCCGACTATAGGGGCTTCAAAAACACCCTGGCGCAAATTGCATCATCTCCTAATTAGTATGCACTTGAAGTGCAAACATAGCAGAGCATTTTGATGCAAACTGCGGCTCCGTAAGTGTCCGTAGAGCCGAGTTATGACAAATTTGGCAAAGACACCTAAATCGACCATTTTCTGAGATTTTGCCAAGGGGGGACCAAGGGAAAATGCTCAAAAAAGTAGGCCGACTATAGGGGCTTCAAAAACACCCTGGCGCAAATTGCATCATCTCCTAATTAGTATGCACTTGAAGTGCAAACATAGCAGAGCATTTTGATGCAAACTGCGGCTCCGTAAGTGTCCGTAGAGCCGAGTTATGACAAATTTGGCAAAGACACCTAAATCGGCCATTTTCTGAGATTTTGCCAAGGGGGGACCAAGGGAAAATGCTCAAAAAAGTAGGCCGACTATAGGGGCTTCAAAAACACCCTGGCGCAAATTGCATCATCTCCTAATTAGTATGCACTTGAAGTGCAAACATAGCAGAGCATTTTGATGCAAACTGCGGCTCCGTAAGTGTCCGTAGAGCCGAGTTATGACAAATTTGGCAAAGACACCTAAATCGACCATTTTCTGAGATTTTGCCAAGGGGGGACCAAGGGAAAATGCTCAAAAAAGTAGGCCGACTATAGGGGCTTCAAAAACACCCTGGCGCAAATTGCATCATCTCCTAATTAGTATGCACTTGAAGTGCAAACATAGCAGAGCATTTTGATGCAAACTGCGGCTCCGTAAGTGTCCGTAGAGCCGAGTTATGACAAATTTGGCAAAGACACCTAAATCGGCCATTTTCTGAGATTTTGCCAAGGGGGGACCAAGGGAAAATGCTCAAAAAAGTAGGCCGACTATAGGGGCTTCAAAAACACCCTGGCGCAAATTGCATCATCTCCTAATTAGTATGCACTTGAAGTGCAAACATAGCAGAGCATTTTGATGCAAACTGCGGCTCCGTAAGTGTCCGTAGAGCCGAGTTATGACAAATTTGGCAAAGACACCTAAATCGACCATTTTCTGAGATTTTGCCAAGGGGGGACCAAGGGAAAATGCTCAAAAAAGTAGGCCGACTATAGGGGCTTCAAAAACACCCTGGCGCAAATTGCATCATCTCCTAATTAGTATGCACTTGAAGTGCAAACATAGCAGAGCATTTTGATGCAAACTGCGGCTCCGTAAGTGTCCGTAGAGCCGAGTTATGACAAATTTGGCAAAGACACCTAAATCGGCCATTTTCTGAGATTTTGCCAAGGGGGGACCAAGGGAAAATGCTCAAAAAAGTAGGCCGACTATAGGGGCTTCAAAAACACCCTGGCGCAAATTGCATCATCTCCTAATTAGTATGCACTTGAAGTGCAAACATAGCAGAGCATTTTGATGCAAACTGCGGCTCCGTAAGTGTCCGTAGAGCCGAGTTATGACAAATTTGGCAAAGACACCTAAATCGGCCATTTTCTGAGATTTTGCCAAGGGGGGACCAAGGGAAAATGCTCAAAAAAGTAGGCCGACTATAGGGGCTTCAAAAACACCCTGGCGCAAATTGCATCATCTCCTAATTAGTATGCACTTGAAGTGCAAACATAGCAGAGCATTTTGATGCAAACTGCGGCTCCGTAAGTGTCCGTAGAGCCGAGTTATGACAAATTTGGCAAAGACACCTAAATCGACCATTTTCTGAGATTTTGCCAAGGGGGGACCAAGGGAAAATGCTCAAAAAAGTAGGCCGACTATAGGGGCTTCAAAAACACCCTGGCGCAAATTGCATCATCTCCTAATTAGTATGCACTTGAAGTGCAAACATAGCAGAGCATTTTGATGCAAACTGCGGCTCCGTAAGTGTCCGTAGAGCCGAGTTATGACAAATTTGGCAAAGACACCTAAATCGGCCATTTTCTGAGATTTTGCCAAGGGGGGACCAAGGGAAAATGCTCAAAAAAGTAGGCCGACTATAGGGGCTTCAAAAACACCCTGGCGCAAATTGCATCATCTCCTAATTAGTATGCACTTGAAGTGCAAACATAGCAGAGCATTTTGATGCAAACTGCGGCTCCGTAAGTGTCCGTAGAGCCGAGTTATGACAAATTTGGCAAAGACACCTAAATCGACCATTTTCTGAGATTTTGCCAAGGGGGGACCAAGGGAAAATGCTCAAAAAAGTAGGCCGACTATAGGGGCTTCAAAAACACCCTGGCGCAAATTGCATCATCTCCTAATTAGTATGCACTTGAAGTGCAAACATAGCAGAGCATTTTGATGCAAACTGCGGCTCCGTAAGTGTCCGTAGAGCCGAGTTATGACAAATTTGGCAAAGACACCTAAATCGACCATTTTCTGAGATTTTGCCAAGGGGGGACCAAGGGAAAATGCTCAAAAAAGTAGGCCGACTATAGGGGCTTCAAAAACACCCTGGCGCAAATTGCATCATCTCCTAATTAGTATGCACTTGAAGTGCAAACATAGCAGAGCATTTTGATGCAAACTGCGGCTCCGTAAGTGTCCGTAGAGCCGAGTTATGACAAATTTGGCAAAGACACCTAAATCGGCCATTTTCTGAGATTTTGCCAAGGGGGGACCAAGGGAAAATGCTCAAAAAAGTAGGCCGACTATAGGGGCTTCAAAAACACCCTGGCGCAAATTGCATCATCTCCTAATTAGTATGCACTTGAAGTGCAAACATAGCAGAGCATTTTGATGCAAACTGCGGCTCCGTAAGTGTCCGTAGAGCCGAGTTATGACAAATTTGGCAAAGACACCTAAATCGACCATTTTCTGAGATTTTGCCAAGGGGGGACCAAGGGAAAATGCTCAAAAAAGTAGGCCGACTATAGGGGCTTCAAAAACACCCTGGCGCAAATTGCATCATCTCCTAATTAGTATGCACTTGAAGTGCAAACATAGCAGAGCATTTTGATGCAAACTGCGGCTCCGTAAGTGTCCGTAGAGCCGAGTTATGACAAATTTGGCAAAGACACCTAAATCGGCCATTTTCTGAGATTTTGCCAAGGGGGGACCAAGGGAAAATGCTCAAAAAAGTAGGCCGACTATAGGGGCTTCAAAAACACCCTGGCGCAAATTGCATCATCTCCTAATTAGTATGCACTTGAAGTGCAAACATAGCAGAGCATTTTGATGCAAACTGCGGCTCCGTAAGTGTCCGTAGAGCCGAGTTATGACAAATTTGGCAAAGACACCTAAATCGACCATTTTCTGAGATTTTGCCAAGGGGGGACCAAGGGAAAATGCTCAAAAAAGTAGGCCGACTATAGGGGCTTCAAAAACACCCTGGCGCAAATTGCATCATCTCCTAATTAGTATGCACTTGAAGTGCAAACATAGCAGAGCATTTTGATGCAAACTGCGGCTCCGTAAGTGTCCGTAGAGCCGAGTTATGACAAATTTGGCAAAGACACCTAAATCGGCCATTTTCTGAGATTTTGCCAAGGGGGGACCAAGGGAAAATGCTCAAAAAAGTAGGCCGACTATAGGGGCTTCAAAAACACCCTGGCGCAAATTGCATCATCTCCTAATTAGTATGCACTTGAAGTGCAAACATAGCAGAGCATTTTGATGCAAACTGCGGCTCCGTAAGTGTCCGTAGAGCCGAGTTATGACAAATTTGGCAAAGACACCTAAATCGACCATTTTCTGAGATTTTGCCAAGGGGGGACCAAGGGAAAATGCTCAAAAAAGTAGGCCGACTATAGGGGCTTCAAAAACACCCTGGCGCAAATTGCATCATCTCCTAATTAGTATGCACTTGAAGTGCAAACATAGCAGAGCATTTTGATGCAAACTGCGGCTCCGTAAGTGTCCGTAGAGCCGAGTTATGACAAATTTGGCAAAGACACCTAAATCGACCATTTTCTGAGATTTTGCCAAGGGGGGACCAAGGGAAAATGCTCAAAAAAGTAGGCCGACTATAGGGGCTTCAAAAACACCCTGGCGCAAATTGCATCATCTCCTAATTAGTATGCACTTGAAGTGCAAACATAGCAGAGCATTTTGATGCAAACTGCGGCTCCGTAAGTGTCCGTAGAGCCGAGTTATGACAAATTTGGCAAAGACACCTAAATCGGCCATTTTCTGAGATTTTGCCAAGGGGGGACCAAGGGAAAATGCTCAAAAAAGTAGGCCGACTATAGGGGCTTCAAAAACACCCTGGCGCAAATTGCATCATCTCCTAATTAGTATGCACTTGAAGTGCAAACATAGCAGAGCATTTTGATGCAAACTGCGGCTCCGTAAGTGTCCGTAGAGCCGAGTTATGACAAATTTGGCAAAGACACCTAAATCGACCATTTTCTGAGATTTTGCCAAGGGGGGACCAAGGGAAAATGCTCAAAAAAGTAGGCCGACTATAGGGGCTTCAAAAACACCCTGGCGCAAATTGCATCATCTCCTAATTAGTATGCACTTGAAGTGCAAACATAGCAGAGCATTTTGATGCAAACTGCGGCTCCGTAAGTGTCCGTAGAGCCGAGTTATGACAAATTTGGCAAAGACACCTAAATCGACCATTTTCTGAGATTTTGCCAAGGGGGGACCAAGGGAAAATGCTCAAAAAAGTAGGCCGACTATAGGGGCTTCAAAAACACCCTGGCGCAAATTGCATCATCTCCTAATTAGTATGCACTTGAAGTGCAAACATAGCAGAGCATTTTGATGCAAACTGCGGCTCCGTAAGTGTCCGTAGAGCCGAGTTATGACAAATTTGGCAAAGACACCTAAATCGGCCATTTTCTGAGATTTTGCCAAGGGGGGACCAAGGGAAAATGCTCAAAAAAAGTAGGCCGACTATAGGGGCTTCAAAAACACCCTGGCGCAAATTGCATCATCTCCTAATTAGTATGCACTTGAAGTGCAAACATAGCAGAGCATTTTGATGCAAACTGCGGCTCCGTAAGTGTCCGTAGAGCCGAGTTATGACAAATTTGGCAAAGACACCTAAATCGACCATTTTCTGAGATTTTGCCAAGGGGGGACCAAGGGAAAATGCTCAAAAAAGTAGGCCGACTATAGGGGCTTCAAAACACCCTGGCGCAAATTGCATCATCTCCTAATTAGTATGCACTTGAAGTGCAAACATAGCAGAGCATTTTGATGCAAACTGCGGCTCCGTAAGTGTCCGTAGAGCCGAGTTATGACAAATTTGGCAAAGACACCTAAATCGACCATTTTCTGAGATTTTGCCAAGGGGGGACCAAGGGAAAATGCTCAAAAAAGTAGGCCGACTATAGGGGCTTCAAAAACACCCTGGCGCAAATTGCATCATCTCCTAATTAGTATGCACTTGAAGTGCAAACATAGCAGAGCATTTTGATGCAAACTGCGGCTCCGTAAGTGTCCGTAGAGCCGAGTTATGACAAATTTGGCAAAGACACCTAAATCGGCCATTTTCTGAGATTTTGCCAAGGGGGGACCAAGGGAAACTGCTCAAAAAAGAAGGCCGACTATAGGGGCTTCAAAAACACCCTGGGGCAAATTGCATCATCTCCTAATTGGTATGCGCTTGAAGTGCAATCATAGGAGCACATTTTGCTGCAAACCGCGGCTCCAAAAGTGCCCGTAGAACCGAGTTATGACAAATTTGCCAAGGACACCTAAATCGGCCATTTTCTGAGATTTTGCCAAGGGGGGACCAAGGGAAAATGCTCAAAAAAGTAGGCCGACTATAGGGGCTTCAAAAACACCCTGGCGCAAATTGCATCATCTCCTAATTGGTATGCGCCTAAAGTGCCATCATAGGAAAACATTTTGCTGCTAACCGCGGCTCCAAAAGGGCCCGTAGAGCCGAGTTATGACAAATTTGCCAAGGACACCTAAATCGGCCATTTTCTGAGATTTTGCCAAGTGGGGACCATGGGAAAATGCTCAAAAAAGTAGGCCGACTATAGGGGCTTCATAAACACCCTGGCGCAAATTGCATCATCTCCTAATTGGTATGCGCTTGAAGTGCAATCATAGGAGAACATTTTGCTGCAAACCGCGGCTCCAAAAGTGCCCATAGAGCCGAGTTATGACAAATTTGCCAAGGACACCTAAATCGGCCATTTTTTGAGATTTTGCCTAGGCGGGACCCAGGGAAAATGCTCAACAAAGTAGGCCGACTGTAG
>CAXHUQ010000183.1:0-2500 GCA_964020085.1 Micromussa lordhowensis
CAGATTCAGATTGTAAAAACTTCGAAAGACAAAATTCCCGTACACGCTACCAACTATGCTTCCCTTCAAGTTTTTGTAGAGTGGCGCCAAAATGTTCTCAAGTGGGCGGGTAAACTTTGAAATTTGATTGTCAAAACTTCGAATTTTAATTGGCCGGCAGAACATGTTTTTTGTGACCCGTGTGCACGAGGTACTTGCAAGCGACGGTAGCAGCTTGGTAGTTGGAATGGATTCGTCGTCTGATGGTAATTCACCAGTTTCGTACGCTAGTGTTGTTAGGGGATACTCTTCTCCAAGTGAGAAGTGGTTAGAGTATCAAAATGAGGGGGACGCAGAAGCAACAGCAATTGCTTTGGTACAGTCATCAATCGACGATGAAGGGAAGCATAGTTGGTAGCGTGTACGGGAATTTTGTCTTTCGAAGTTTTTACAATCTGAATATCTGAATAAATGATAGGAAATCAATAGAAGAATTTTAAACATATTGAACATATTTATGGGGAAACTCTTCAAGCAAAATTTTCTATACTTGTTTGTTCGAAGAACTATTTACTCGGGAGAAAGCCAGTTCAAAACCAGTACTATTTTCGAGGCGACCGTTTTCAATGCTGCTATTTCCCTTTTATACTCCTGAAAGTTCTGTTTTTTCATGTGGTTGTCTACTCAACTCACCACAGAAAAACACTGTGATTTCTTTCATGGCAATTACTACAGCATTGACCGGTACTGATTTCCAAGCGCGTAAGCTGCGTTTCTTATCTTGGCAGAGGTTTCTTCAACTTGAAGTTCTTTACTTTTAGTGCTTTCTTCCTCAAGTCCAGTTTTGACCGTGACAAATTACGCCTTTGATTTTGTTGGAAAGACTTGCTGCCTCGAAACACAACTGACTCAAGCTTTGCTTTCCAAAAATAAACTGCTCGTGTGACGTCGGAATTACGCTTGAACCATTCAACAACAACAGCGCGTCCTAAAGTTCTTGAAAAGTTCAAACAAACACCTTGAAAAATATTCAGCGCTGAAAAATAGTAAGATAAAAAATGTAGAATGACAAATAAAGAAACAAATAAATACACAGGTAAAGTTGCACTTTGAGAAAACAAACTAAAAAAAATAAAAAAACTTTTCTTAAAAAAGCCATTTTAACTGCACAGCGTTGTTTGTCTCGTCAATTCAAGCCATAGGAATAACGTGGTGTCAAAACTGTTTTGTTCTAGGCCTAGACACAAATATCCCGAAAAATGCTCTAAAAATCTATCCGGAAATTCTCAATTTTTCCCTAAAAATCCCTTCAAAAATTATTGTGAGATTGTAAAATCATCAAAATAAGGTAGCCCATAGGGTAGCCCATAGGGTAGCCCATAGGGTAGCCCATGGGCTAGCCCATGGGCCCGGGCCCAGGTTTTGTCCACACCCCCCGTTTCTGTGCAAAGTACATGTTTGCCAAATATCGTGTATAAACTTCATCGGGAAGTGGGTTCGGTTTCATGTGATTGCTGGAGCTCAAAGCATAACGTCATAGCCGCTGCTTGATGGTAAATACGAGATAAGCAAATCGTTTCCGATGTCAAAACTAAACGTCACCATTTTGTTCAAGAATATCCTAGGCGTCTCAAACTCCGTCTTGTTAACAGAGTGAGACTGGAATCCAAATTTTACCCAGAGTTGTCGGAATTAATCTACAGAATATATTTGGAAACAGATGGAGATTTCAGTGGAACAGTAATTTTAATTTCAGTGGAACAGTAATCTTACAACTTTGGCTCTTATATTTATACCATTTTAAACACGCCTGGCCGACTTTTGTTCATTGGTATTTACCCATAGTAATGGTCAGAGAGTATCTTGGTTGACTTGGTTCTCTTTTAATGTAATAACGGTGAAAAGAAAGGGGGTAGGGGGTTATAGGAAGTTAGGAGGGGGAACGCGCGAGATCTGAATTAAGACGAGATATATGCTAGTTTCAATCTGGCAATACCTTTCTTTTTGTTGACTACCTTGTGACTCAAAAAGAGAAAGAAGGACTCCCTAGTCAACAACTCATGAGTTTGACATGTGTAACATTGCCTGCTCTGTCAGAGTACAGAGTTAAAAAAAAAAGATCGAGTTTGTTTGTGTCCATTGTATCCATATTGGGGAGTATGCAGTTAAGTTCTCATTTGGCCTCTTCGCCAATTTTCTCTTATCGATTACATTTGTTTCGTTGCTTGGCAAATAGTTACTGCAGTAATAAATCCAATCGATAAACAAATTATTATTTTTCTGGCTAACTAAGAAGCGCTTTGGGAAAACAAGCAGTGCACAAGTGGTATTACCAAAGCACTCGGGCTTCATGGACCTGATACAAAAAAAATGGCTTAAGGAGGCTGGCAACAGTTTCCAGCACTTTTCTAACAGCTATACTTTGAGGGATGAATACTGCCACTGTTTAACAAGTGATGCTACAATAATGGTATCATACAAATTCCCAATCATTGGTGAACAAGATGCAATCATCTATTTT
>CAXHUQ010000183.1:7500-10314 GCA_964020085.1 Micromussa lordhowensis
AAAAAAACCCGCTGCACCCAGTAAAAAGCCGGTGGCGGTGGCAAACAAACACTGTATGTAAATATTTCTCTTATATCGGAATGAGGAGAGAAGAAGCTTTGTGCAGTGCAGTGCAGTGCAGTGCAGTGTCGTTAACCGACAACTGGCCATAGGCCTCGCTTTTTTCACCAATCCCATAATACAGTTCATTTTGGGGGGTTATTTACATTAAAACAATGGATAATCAGTTCACTGAAGCATGATACAGTCCCAAGAGTAAATAAATTGCATTGTTTTATGTAAAGAACCCCCCAAAACGTATTGCATTATGGGATCGTGAAAACAGTCATATTATAGGCCGACGCCGCCGACAGAGAGCATAGCTCTCCTTTCTCCTTGTTGGGAGCGGGGGGAGCATGTAGTCAGGCACTTCCCTAACCACCAAACCCGTAGAGAGTGCGTCCTTGGCGTTTGAGAGCGTAGACCACGTCCATGGCTGTCACTGTCTTTCGTTTGGCGTGCTCGGTGTAGGTCACAGCATCACGTATGACGTTCTCAAGGAAGACTTTCAGGACTCCGCGAGTCTCCTCGTAGATCAGACCAGAGATACGCTTCACACCACCACGGCGAGCGAGGCGACGGATAGCTGGCTTGGTTATGCCCTGGATGTTGTCTCTTAAAATTTTACGATGACGTTTAGCGCCGCCCTTTCCTAGACCTTTCCCTCCTTTACCGCGTCCAGACATGACTTGTTTTAGATAACAGAGTAGCGAAACTGCGAGTTAATAAACCCTGTCGACCTTCGCTGGCGCTTTCAGTTGTGCAGTCGTACCTCTCAGGAAACATTACATAACATAACTTTCAAAACAAAGGGAACGCGAACGCTTTGCCGACAGTCTCATGAATATTTATGCTAGGCATGTCTTACTTTAGATAATTTACCGGCCCGTCCGTCAAGGTAAATTGTTAAGAGAAATTCTTATTTCTTGTTAACAAAGTCAGACTAAAACAGAAAACAAACAGAGCACAATGAAAGTGCCTACAATTCCCTAACGTTCCGCTAGCTATCAGGTTATTTTGAAATTTTTAGGCTTCGAAAGATCGAAAGTTCAGCCGCATCTCTTCACAACAGAAAGCAAATTTCTCACAGCCAATCACATGCGTCATTAATCGGCCAATCAGACCACGGGCTATCTGTTAAAAATCGATTTTACTCAAAGGTGGTGAAACAAATCAAAACTTTTTGATCGCTTTCAAAACGTCAAATCTCTAAAGTATTTCAATGAAAAACTCCAATAAAACTGCGTACCAAGCAATTTATTGTCAAATATTTGCATGAAACAAACACAGGATAACCGTGCCTAAAAATTTACTTAAAATTAAGATATTACTCCAAACTGTGGCGACTTAATTTACATTTGAAATCAGTCAGTGAAGATGCTTTTCGTAGGTCTATAGGTTAGTTGTTCCACAACTGAGCTCTGCTGTAGGAAAAACTTCTTTTAAGATAATCGGTTCGAGGTTGTGGAAGAACTAATTTGCTTTCGGTATTCCTTAAAGGATAAGCTTTTACAGTGTCACGATATACGAATCTTGATCTCAGATAATCAGGTGTCATACCATTCAATGTTTTATACATTAGGTGAGACTTCCGTTCTAATCTTTGATAGTAGAGTTTTCGCCACCCTAGTGCCCGGAACAAATCATCTAAATTACTATCATAGCTCGCAGACATTAGTGCGCGATTTTGAAGCCTTTGCAGTTTTCCAGAAAGCCCCTTGTTACAGTTGCCCCCCACTACATTACAAAAATCAAAATGTGGTTGAACAAGGCTATTATAAACTTTATTTAAAACATTGATTAGAAAATAACCTAAAGCAAATACGCACGCTGATTGGTTTAAAACCGTGTTTCTATTTACAATTAGATTATGAGTTCGAGATTTCTATCGCGCGATAGAAATCGAGAGCGAATAATCTAATTGCTTTAGTATAAATCTACTAGTCGTTCAAAACTTAATCAAAATCCTCTTCTCAACACTTCGAAAACGCCAAGAAACGGCCGTCATTTTCTTAACAAGTGCACACTGTTACGCTACTCACTATCTATCACAGAATAGATAGTGAGTAGCGTAGCCAATCAGAGAACGGCCTTCGTGATAGAACGCTAGTAGATTTATACTAAAACTCGATAGAAACACAGAACTAGCACGAGCTGTTAACGTAATGATGGAACGAACAAAGATAATTTACGTTTTGATAATCAAAGTAAACAAGTTGTTTTTCGTTTTCTTTGTCGCGATATTTTTGTGAAAGTTTGGGAGAACTCAAAAAAGCACAGCAGTTCTCGTTCTCTCAAACTTTCACTCAAAAGACATGTTTCTATAACTCGATAGAAACACGGCACATGTTTTCTTAAATGGAGTGAGAAGCCGAATTCGTTCAGTTGCACCAATCCACCGTAGGAAAAAGATGGCGGCTGTACATTTTACCACAATACCTTGCAAACCTAACATAGCGTATAAGACACAAGGAAAGCCAATTTTTTACAATATTTGTCCCTGTACTGAGGACATTGTGTATCGTAGGTTTGAAGAGGTTTGAAGAGGTTTGAAGAGGTTTGATTACCTTTTTATGAACGTTGTTAAAGTTTTCGTGCGCTAAGAATTGTGGGTAAATGTACCAGTCGCCATCTTTTTTCCTACAGCCAGGATTGCATCGGTGCGTGCTTTTCACATAGATTTAGGAATAATTCTTTCCACCTCTTCCACATAGTATTAGGATCGTACAATTGCTTTACATGTATGTCATCTCAAGGTTGGACTAAAATATGCGC